>WYEA01023155.1:46431-78207 GCA_033558465.1 Alcedo atthis | reverse complement strand
CTGGATCTGTTCCTGGGTGACTTGGTCTAGGTGATCCTGCTCAGACAGGGGGGTTGGACTAGATGATCTTCTAGGTCTCTTCCAACCCCTAATATCTATGAATCTATCTTTGAATCTATCCCCCCCCCAACCCCTTGCTATATTTCCCTTCACAAGTAAGGGAAAATAACCAGGTTGGGCGAGTAGCAACTTTTATTTTTTAGGCACTATAACCATAATTTGCTTAGATTTTCAGAGTAGCTTGAAGAAAATATCTAATAAAGAGCATTAGGTAACATGAGGATTTGAAAACAACAGAAGGCCACTTAGTGTTAAAGGCTGAAACAGCAATGATGTAAATACGAGCCACAGCATTAAACTATCACGTTAGCAGATTAACTTCACCAAGACAATAAAAATCAAAACAATTCAAAGATCTTTTCCAATCCCCACCTTCTGCAGAAGCACATTCTTATGGTGCCCAAAGCATCTTATCGAATCCCTGCTTTATACTTGAAACCAAAGATACTACAAGTTCTGGGTTTGTTCTGATTTGGTTTTTTGTTTGTTTTTTTTTTCCTCTCCACCAAGCTCCATTTCTGACAACAGTAAAAGCCTTTGGAAACATGGGCATGTAGCATAAAGACTGCCACCAGTTTCAGATCTCCTGTACGTTTACTGCTCTGCCTCAGAGATGTGTGGCAAGTCTGCTTTGACAGTTACAGCATCTGGTTGCTGTGAAAAACCCACATGGTGATTCTGCATGAAACGTTTGTTAAGAAATAGCAGGCAGGGAAAAGCAGGGACAGCACTGTGCAGATCTTGTCACTCATTTTAAACCATTCAGAGGCCCCACCAGCTCCACGCTCTCAGACGTTCATGGTGCCATCGCTGCCTGAACTCACAGGGCTGGGCGCAGACACAGGGACCGCAGGACTCACTGGCCACATAAACCAGTGTGCTCTCTGCTCCTGTGAAAGCTGCTACCTACCAGTGAACAATAATCTCTTGTCCTTAGCAAATGCTACAGCACCACAGTTGAGCTACAATCTGGTGTTCCTTCTGCCTAAAATACCCCTGTGGATGATTTACCTCTTCTGTCAATATTGCGCTTGGCCTACAGCTTTATAATCAATGTAGCTGAGAAAAAACAACATACTTGCAATTTGCTGTGACTCTTCATGAGCACCAAACACTCACCATACTCTTAGAAGCAATAAACTTTTTCCTGTCATCATTCATGCTTGTTGCGCTTTCCCCTAAACTGGCATCATTTTGGTTTTTCTAACCAGAAATCTCCCAAGCCCACTGGGGTTTGTGTGTGCGTGTGATGGCAAGTGAAACACTTTCCTCTGCTGCAAACAAACACTGCAGGCAGGCAAACTGATCTCCTGGAGTGAAGAAACAGAGGCAGGACGCTAGAGGGAGGATCAACTCACAGACTGAGCTCTTGCCAGAGCAAACTCCTTGGAGTGTGGCTTCACCAAGGAGATGGCTCAAGTGGCATGCTGAGAAAGCCTGCTCACCTCCCTGCCACTCTGGCTTGCAAATCTCTGTCTGGACCAAAGTAAGAAGGCATTTGGAATCAGAAAGCAAGAGAGACAAGACATTCTGTTCTCTGCAAGGCTGCTAAAGTGAAATCATACCTGCTAAATCCAAACACCCCCCTCCCAGGACAGATTCAGATGTTTCTGGCAGGTATCACAGCCTGGCTGCAAGGCCTATGCTTTACCAGCAGTTCTGCTAGCATCAAATCAGCAGTGCAAAATAATCACAAAGAGGTTGCTAAAATATTAACCCTGTATTTAGTTCAGTGAGTCCTGATTTTATCTCTGGACACTTTGCAGCACTTTGAGATCACTACATTAGGAAGGATGCAGCAAACTCAGTAAGATGTGGATCTGAAGGAAACACACACCTAAATTACAGGCCCTATTTCAAATAAATCACAGCCTTTACAAATTAATTGTCTTCAGCAGTTTGAATTGGTAAATAACCATGGGGTTACAAGCAAGCAGTAAGACCTGCCTGAATGTGTTCCTGGGTGACTTAGTCTATGTGATCCTGCTCTGGCAGGGGGGCTGGACTAGATGATCTTCTAGGTCCCTTCCAACCGTTTCAGCTGCTTGTTTATAATTCATGTCAAACCCTTAAATCACGGTGATTTGTGGAAGGGAAGAAGGGTAGCTCCTCTATGTGAAGACCTTTGCAGTCTGCAACTAGGCAGAACATCAGTACATGGAAGACCTGAGCTGAATGCTGCAGGCCACATTTGTGGTCCTGGACAGGTCACTTGAGCTCAGAAATGGAGGAAGCAGGGCAGGGCTAGAAAAGACCCCTGGGTCCCCTCATGCTTAGAGAAGGCTCAACTATATCTTAATTGTTTTTTACAGATACTTGTCCCCCTCTCTTTGAAGTCTTTCAGCAATGGAGATCTGTGCTGAATACAAACTGCATTTAATCCTCTTGGGGGCAGTTCTCCGCACTATGGAGGCCATGCCACTGTCTTCCCCTTCCACTTTCTGTTGTTTACCAGGAAGGTTTTTAGAGGCAGAGGCTATTGCCTGTCATTCAATGACACACCACTATGAAAGTTTATTACAGTAGGATCTCCAGGTGCCACTTGGACAGCAAAGGGTGAAAGTAGCAAATAGTTTGCTGAGAAGGTGGTGAAGTACTATTGAAAGTAAAGCAGAAGCGAATGCTTCAAATGCTAAATGTGGCTTCTGTCTAATACCTAATCACATGACAACAATTGAGGATTATTTTCCCACTACTTCAAAAATGCTGGGGCATAACACTTTATTCCTTCTTTATGAGCTGTTTCTGGTAGCTTTCAACTGCAGAGCTAGGCTACCTTCTAAACACAGGGAAATCTCAAACCATAGCTTGAAGTCATGCTAAATGACTTCACCATCCCCTCTACTGTAGTATGATCCATAAGCACATGTATAGCCAGGATCCATAAAATCACACTGGCCCTGCAGAAAGGGAGACTATTTTCTTCCTAAAAATACACTGTTGGTCAGTGGAATTCACCCTGTATGTGAAGAAATTCACTGAATGGCAGCAGCTGGTCCTTCACAATATCATCTTATTTCACTTACCCTAAGAACTCCCTTCACAAAGTTTCCCATGGTATAGCTTCTCTAGATTATATACGTCAAATCTATGTTTAGTTCATACAAACAAATGTGAAAAAATGCCTCTAATTATAAAAGTGCAAAGCAGAGACAAGACAGCAATTCAAGCTGTTACGGCTGCCAACACAGGAAGAAAGATCTGGGTTCTATCGAGACATCACAGAAGCCACAAGCAAGCCCAGGTGCGGAGTCGTCATCTTCACCTAATAAGAACACATTCTTAAAGATGGACTATGCAGAGAACTGGGAAATGATTCACCTATCCCTAGCAAAATAATGAGCTACCAACACATTGATAAACTAGCTAACAAGTGTTTTTTGTCCAATCTTCCAACACAGACCTATCTATTAAGATGCTGTCCAGCACTATGGTAACTTTTCCAAAAATATCCCACTCATAACACTGCTGTCTTTGGTAGCATCAAGTTGGTTTACCTTCACAATCCACAGATCTTTAGAGAAAGACACAGGTCCTCCTCTAAAGTAATGCTCCACTCTGCTTTCTAGTAAGGCAATTATACAGATGTTTGGCCTCATCCTCTCACTATCTACTTCAATATCCATCAGCTGCACTCACAACAGTCAAACAGCAACTGTAGTTTGAAAATAGGGTGTTCTACCTCTTTAATCTCATCAGGTGATTTGGATGAGTTAGACAAGCAAATCTTGTTACACTGAGAAAAGAATAATTTCACCCTTTAAGACACCCTCAGCAGACCAATATGTGGTCTCACTCAGAGAATCCTCCTTCAAGGTGAGACCAGTTCAATTCTTCACAGAGCTCATGCTCTCACATCTTCTAAAAGCACTAGGAATTTTTCCTCTTACAGACTTGGTTTGTAGACTTCTTGTCCTGTCCTTGTTGAACAGTAAGATGAATTGGCCCTGTCCTTTTTGATACGAGCCTCTGAGGAGCTCCTATATAGCATTCCTCATCATCTCAGGGTATGCTTTCTCCCCTTTCTTTATAATTCTGCTTCAGAAAAGAGGTTATTGACCCCTACCAACCTGCAAAGGAACTTTTTCCCCCGTCTAGCGACAAAATACAAGGCATGACCCATCCCCTATAACAGCTGGTAAGCCACTGAAAAAACAGATGCAGGCTTCAAGAGGGTCAGCTAAGTTCAGCATCCGTCCCAGTTTTGACAGAAGCGGCTTCACTGACATATTCTCTCACCACACAATGTTTTTGTACCTTCTAGACTTGCACTCCTGGAAGCTCCAGGTGCAGCTTATGCAATACCAGCTCATCCTCTATTTTATGCCCTGATTGCACAAGACCATTTACCACTTAAAGTAGCAGCGCTGAGCTTATGGCAACCACTCCTCCCCCAGCTTCCATCTGTATTTTTTTTGTATCAACTGTTGCTGGGTGGTATTAATAGAAAGGGTTGTTACACTCTTAAGGGATTTATTTATAAGTTTTATAAATGATGAGCAGTTTACCAGGAATGAGTCTTTTCTTACCTTTATTTTTTTTCCCCCAAAGAAATTACCAATTGGGCCTAGACTGGCAAAATTATCAAAGAGAGGAATAAAATATGCAAATCAAAACTCTGGGCCCACAGACCTCTTCCGTGGAGGGCAAGAAACACCCAGAGCAGGAGCCCACTGCTGCTTGAGGCAGCCGAGCTGCGTCGCTCCACTCCACAGCCAAGACTTAATGCTTTTAGATCCCTGGGTCACAGGTTCAGCTCCCTGCTGCCGATGACTCACACAGGAGCATCGAACTAAAACTGGCAACACCAGCTTTTTTCTAGCAGAGGATTGAAGAAGAGCATTGATCTCAATGAAGTATTTTGAGGGCAGAAAAATTCCACCACCTAAAGAGTGTGTGACTTCTCTTTAGTTTATTTTATATTTTTGTTCCAGTTGTCATTTTGAATTCAAACTCTTTGGAAAGCAGGCATAATAGTCTTAATGATCCCATTGAGCAGTTTAAATTCAAATTGTGGAGCACTCGTAATACCACGCTGGCAGCACTTTCCATAAATTACTCTCAAATTCAATACGTTGCTTGACAAAAACAAGAATAAAAGGTTTTTTACTTTAAAAAGAAGAAAACTTGTATCATAAAAAAAAATATCTTTAAATTATAGTTTCTCTTTTCTGGTCCAATTTAAATTGTTACATGGTTGCTAAATTAGTGCTGTAATCTCTGCTTACAAATTGCAGAATTATTTTTAAAAATAGATGTAATTACTTGCAGGGATTAACCTTACACTTTAAACCGTATGTGCTGGAGGTAGCTGTTCTTGCACGGCTTTCAAACAGCCATGCTCACGTGCACACAGAGGGTGAGGTGCACAGTACCAGTCACACTGAATTCCATCACAGTTTTTACCAGGGATTTCAATGAGTACAAATTGAGTTAACAACAACGCAGAATGATTAGCAAATTTAAGCTTTCCCAGGATGGTCCACGGCACCAGTGGCTTTAGTCCTACCATTTCCTAACACATCAGCATTTCTCCTGTGTTCTGGACTGAACTGTCTTCTCCTATTCAACTGCAGCTTCTGATAAGACAGCAAGCTAGAATCTAGTAAGAGAGAGAAATCTTGAAGATACAGGGGTTTTTGCTCACAAACCAGATAATCAGGGAAAAAAATGTGGAACACTATGATCCCGAGTTTAAAGCTAGGGAATGGCACCAAGCAGGGTATGACTTCCACACACAATTCTTCCCCCTTCAAGCACTTCCACACCTTTAGTACTATGGAAAGATGAACCCCACCCTGCAAAATATTAAGTGATATTTAGGGTAGGGTTGAAGGTCATGTCCTCAATATCTTGCAGTGCACAGCAGAAACAGGAAACCTTAACCCTAGGGTCTCTGTGGGACACTGCAGAGCATACCCACCATCTTCCCCTACTCTAGCTAGACAGGCATCGGACAGTTTATTTCCTTTAATCACTCGTCACTTCTTGCCCACCACTTTTCTGAACTCTTTCATCTGACCCTGGCTATTCCTGCTTTCTCATCCCCTTCCCCATCGTACCATAGTCCTTCTCTCAGAGCCCACTGGTGGGTCACATTGACTTGAACACAACAGAAAAACCCTCTGAGGGCCAGGAGCACATGAGGACCTTGATGTTTTCTGCACTAACTGCAGGTTAAAAGTTCAACTGCAGCACCTCTCAGCCCTGAGCCTCAGTTTATCTCCAACTGCCAACCACTGAACCTCCAGGAAAAGGGATAAAGAATGGAGGGAAATTTCCACATCCCAGAGAAAGTCATCAGTACATCAAAGAACATCCCATTCACAAAACAGCATCATCAGTCCTGCCAGAGCGGTGTGCCTGGTTAACCTTGTGTTCAGTCCTTATGATAATACAGTATTTGGAAAGCAGACAGCTGGCACTGAGCTAACATCTTGCTCCTCAGTCTTTTATAACAACGGTTCCACTGATATTACTCTCAACCTCTTCTCTGCACTAAGTCCAGAGCTAAATCTCTTCAAGTACTTAGAGGAAGCAAACCAAATATTTTTTGTCAGTTACTTGCACTGTAAGGGAGGAGAAAAATATACTGATAACATACTGCAGACACAGCACTCATCACGTGTACAGCAGTATGCTGGTTACACTGGAAACCCTATCATGATATTTCAGATGTTACTTGACCGTCATAATGACTTGGCTACATCTGTCTCCTATTAACACTTTATTTTTTACAGTGGCTTTTAGTTCAGCATAAGTGTCTTAATGGAGAAAACTGGTACCCTTTTAGAAATAACATCAATAATGAAAGAATCCTTGGATGCAGAGCTAAACCAGCAACACATTGGCAACAGAACTCACCACATTCAGAAGATGTAACAGGAAATGATAGTGACTGGCTTTTGGGCAAGGAGATTTGTGTGTGAAAAGAATTAACTCTGGTAGACAGATTCCCATTAAGATTTTATTTTTTTATTTTTTAAACAGGCAATTGATCTCCTTAGATGTTAATGCAGCTTTTGGGGGAATTTTGTCTTAACCAGGTTAGTGATAAATAAAATCAGAAACAAAACCAAAAAAAAAGTGCTTCTGCAGGCTATTTAGGCTTTGTATTGACTAAACAGTAATTAAATACAGCTCGTCACAGTAATCTTAATTATGGCTTCACTCCACCACAACTAAGGAGAGTCACATAAACTGAGAAGATTAGCCAATTCTAACCATTGAAAAAACATGTATTTTTATTTTTGTGCATAGTTATATGTGTAAGGCCACAAGTCACACAAGGGTATTATTTAAAAATAATAAAAGAACTAATGAATGTATATATTACAAGCAAGCCAATAATATAGTTCATTTTCTTTGGAAAAATGAAACAGCTTGGTCTAATGGCTTGCATAATAACTCAAGAGTTTGGGACTCGGGGAAATGGAGGTGTGCTAAAAATCAGTGGGAATTTGCTAGACCAGTAAACAAGCTTCATTAATTACTCAGATTTATACAAGCTAAGAATCCTGTTTTCTCAGCTGGCCACAGCCAGGGATTAGCTGTGCAATCCCGGGCTAGTCACACAGGCTTCACCTTTCATGGGAATTTAGGTCCAAGGGAATCTGTGTCTGGGTTCTTCAGTTCCATTGACTTCCTACAAATCTAAGGCTCCAAGCATCCAAGTTATTGTCTGATAATCCGTACTGGGGAAGCTCCAATAAAAAAATAAATAAATAAAAAATTCAGCAAAATCCTTAAGCCCAGGCTACATTTTAAGCAGGTCATTAACTCTCATTGACTTCAATATGACTGCATCACACATCTAAAGGCAAAAACATTCTGATAGTGTCTCAGCAATTTAAGGGCCTCCAATCCATTTGCAAGAACAACTTGCAAGCCTAGCTGAGGTCCACGGTGTACTTAGGCACTCATCATCCCACTGCAGCCAACACAGACCTCATTTCATTGAAAAATCAATGAGACATACGCTCTACAACACAAATTCCTCAGGCCTAAAGCCAACAGCATGGCAGGTGCCCAGATTCCTTATAGATCTGGATTTTGGCATAGAGGAGTCCTGAGCTCTCTGAAGGGTATTGAGACTTGGGCTTCCAACACTTGTTTCTTCCACTTTTAAAAGTTTAATGTTTGCTTGGGCGTTTTTTCCCCCTTCTTTGCTGTATCACAATGCCAGATTCCTGCTTTCCATTTCCCACTCATGGTACCAGCTGTCAAGTTACACATATGTAGCCCCAAATCAGCACCCCCAACCTTTCCTCTGCATGTGCTGCAGCAGATGGATCCAGACGTGTTTTGGGTTGTGTCCATAGCAGGTTTTTGTGGACTGCATGGATAAACATTTCAAGGCCCCTTCTGGTTATATAAAAGAAAGCTATTAAACATTTACTCTTTCCCCTGTACTCAGAGCTGCAAAGCTCTATCTCAGAACATACAAATGCAGATGCAACCACACAATTATTGTTCCTTCATCCCTTAAATAGATAGACAATAAATTTGAAAGAAAACAAGAAACAGGATCCTTCTCCCTTTCCTTTTTCCTTTTATCTCCCAGTGTATGAAGTTTACTGAACCCTTGCCAATAATTCACTCAGGCTAATGAAGTGTATAAGTAATGGGATTAAATAATCTTAAACCACTACTACAGTGGCTAATGCAGATGTTTTCCCAAACTAAAGCAGATGAGTGGTAAAGAATGCGTGCTTAACTTAAAAAAAAAAAAAAGGAAAAAGAAAGTATCAATCTGCAAGCAGATGAAGTCAGTTCCAGCCCAAAGTCAATGGAAAGTATAATTCCAGTTATATAAAGCTGCTCCAATCATATTATGAATGCACCTTCCTAAAATCTGCAGTGCTTTGCTCAAACTTATCACGAAATTAACCTTAAATTTTTTATAGTGCAATCATTTTAGTGCAAACAATAATGGAAATGCTTTAAAAGGTACATACTCTATCAAAAGATCATTTCGTTTTTAAAAGCCAATTAACGATGCCAATTTATCACTGCCATTGTAAATAAGAGGCTGAATCTTGCCTTTCTGTATTCAGTATTTCAGCAATAATCTCAGTGCAAAAGCTCTGCAGAAACAGAAGGAATAATGGGATATTGGTGACATTTTCAGAAATACATATACTGCTTTAATTATTATTGGAATGCCAGAAAAGTCAAGAAAAGCATTGATTTTTACTTTCAGAAGGAAAAATCCAGTTCTGGAAGGGCCTCAGGTTCAGTGTCTATAAAAAGAACTCTGAATTGGAGGCTTACAGAAAGACCTATCAATCCTTTAAGGATGTTTTGGTGATATTCTAAATTATACTTATTATCCCTATATAATGTACACTAAGGTCACAACAAGGTAAGGCCTAAGGCACATTATGCAACGTTTCTTTAATTTGCAACTGTATTGGGGTTCCAACAAGCTCTTATGGAAGCCTCTTAAAAGGTGCAGCTCTTAGATAACTGTTGCTTGCTTTAGAGCTTGTTGAAGGCACAAAATGAAATTTTAGGGTTACAAAAGCTTCAAAAGATATCCAACCTGAAGATTCTTAGCTCAGTAGGACTTCCCTCAAACAATGCAAATGTCTTGATTTTAGAAGCTTTAGTGCTATCTTGCATCCCACCTCTGTAAGCATTTTGGTAGTGGGTTTCTCAATACAGAATGATGTTGAGAGCCATACTACCACTTAGAAGTCATGCATGTCTGCCCTTCATTGAGCTGAAACAATCACAAAAAGCCTTCTTTTCCCTGCTCTGGCCACTTTATTTCAGACACAGGTTAGACTAGGAAACACCCAGAAAACTGAAAATACTAGAGTTCATCTGAAGACCATGGAATAAGTGGCATCTACAACACTGCCATGGGACTGTCAGGTTTTAGCTGTAAGCCAACTGTACAGCAATGAAATAAAGCAGTATTTCCAATGTCAGTGCATCACAATCAGGATGCAAATAAGAATAGGTACTTACAATATAGCAGGTTTCACAGTAGGCTTTCTTCTCCACTGCGTAGAAAGGCTGTCCCCTCAGCTTGCTCTTGCACATCATGCAGGTGAAGCACTCCACATGGAAGACCTGATCCATGGCTGTGCAGCCAGTGCCTTCCCCAACAACATTCTCCCCACAGCGGGCACAGCGGCCTGTGAACAAATGGAAAGGACATGAGTCATAGCAAGCTCCTAGACTCAGCTGCAGAGAAGGGCCTCCCAGGTGCCTGTGCTGAAGAGTAAGGGGGACATGGCTGCTCAGTCCACAGAAGAGCAATTTATGTCACTTCTGGCAAAGATCCAGTGCGACAGGACTGCGCTCCAGTGGTGGACCATGTGAAAATATTAGAGATCTTGAAACTGATCCCCAAGACTACACTGATTCCTATTTCTGCTACTGCTAGCCAATGATCATCATAAAGAAGTCTGAGCCCCAGATGCAAATCATTCAACTCCTATCTAACCCTGCTATATAGTCATCCTCAGTTCCTCAGTTAGATGGGCTAAACCTGTGACTAAAGCTTTGCCTCCACATGAGAGGATTTTGTGGTAGGATGCCTCATAAAGCTGCTTGGTAGCAGCACAATTGTTGCCATTTAAAGAGTAGCTTTTGCTTGTGCAGTTCAAACCAATACCCTCAATGAAGCCAATTTTTTTTTTCTGTTTGAAGATTAATATGGATTAAGATATGTATCTATTTAAAGCACAGAAACTATTCCACAAGAAACTGATGTGTGGATACTTTATTCTTGCTGTCCTTCAAGAAAGGTGTATCAAAAGCTGCTAGTAAGGACTCTAAGTAAAGACAAGCCCTAAGAACTCTGTCTGCTTCTTAAGAAGGTCCCTAATGCCACGTACAAATATACAATACAAAAAATCTGCACACATAGACACAAACACATATGAAAGGCTTGCTGCCTTGTTCAGACTGTTGTTAAAAATGTGTCAGATAGATTTAAAATTAAAACAGGATTACAGAGAAAGGGGGTTTCTTAGATCATGGGAAAGACATTTTCGTAGGGAAGATGGGTGCAGAAATGACAGAAGAGGGTGGGGTGGAGGGGACACCTTTCCAACTTTACCATTCACGTGAAAACAGAAAACAGCTCCTGCAGGTCTGATTTCCTTACCCAGAAATCAGTGTTGAAAATACCTCTTGCAGAGTCATGGAAGGTATTTAGGACAACCTCTGCCACTCTACACAGGAGAGCCCCACCAAAGGCAACAGAGCAACTGTGGTCTAAACTTTGTTCCACACAAAATGGTATTCTTCAGTTTGAGAAGAATTGTGCTGCCCTCACTCTTGGGACTCTTCTCCTTCAGGATTCTGTGGGTGGTGTGGTTTTTGAGGGTGGGAAAGAAGGGAAGGGAAGCAAGAGCTGATGTTCAGCAGGAAGGCAGACTTTGCTCAAAACAGAATTATTCAATATGTACACATATAATATGTCCCTAATAATAATTAAATAATTCAGCAATGTACTCTCATGCCACATGTTCATTGGCCTTTTGAAATAAATACTGCAAAACTTCATAAAAAGACTTGAACATGTCTTATTATCCCAACCAACAGCAGTGCTGCTGACCTTGTGCAGTGCACCATCAATGTCCCTGCACTCATGACATCTTTCCTGCCTGTCTCAGACTCCAATAGGCTACATTCAGGGAACAAAGCATGTAAGCTACTTTTGGATCCCTCAGGATGCGGCATGATGATATATATACACATTTGAGATATATTAGGAAAGCTTGGAAAAGAACCCAGATCGTTCTGATTTGCTACAACGGCATAACCGTAGTTGGCATTATTCAGGACAGACAGTTCCTGACTCAAACAGCTCCCAGTCTAAATCCAGACAAGTGTGGAAACCCCCCCGCAAGAAGGGATGAGTAGTGTAGTTTTTGAACTTAACTTTCTTTAGCATTTGTTACTAGGGTTTTGATTGACAGTGTTGTGCTTTAATCACTACACCGTAACGATTCTTGTGAAGACTCCTTTTTTTACAAAGAGAGGGAATGCAGGGTTCCCAGCATGGTGGTGAGGCTACAGAGCATGGGGGGAAGAATGGAAAAAACCATGAGGACTAGGAAAAAAAAAAAATCCCACTGGAGATAATCACAGGAGCTTTACTGCTCTGGGAAGGGAGCAGAAGAAACCTGTGCACACCACAGGAGCTGCAGGTTCAACAGGAGACAGCTGCTAGGTCCTGGGTGCGGACAAGACTGAGCATGCTCTGGGGCCTCCAAACTGCTCGTGTAGCTGGGCTGTAATATGAAGAGATGTCTGGGGAGCAGTTAATATCTCTATATATAAAACATGAAATTGAAAGCCATTAGTGTATTACTTTACACAGTGTTTTTCCAGAGGGAATATTCCACTGAAGAATTTATTTTCCCTGGTGTGCCATTCTGTGATCATCCGGTATTATTTTTATGAGGCATTTGGACACGGAATAATGTAGTGTCTATGCAAACACTTCTCAGCTTTCTTTGTTAACATCTGAGTGGAGCGTGTGGGAATCTTTTCTTCCCCTCCTCCTCTTCTCACATTCATAATTTAGCCAGCTCTTATATACTTTAACATTTATCTTCCTCTGTGACCAAGCATTTCTCCATTTGCTGGAGAAGCTGTCTGTATGCAGAACGTACTTCTGGCTGTACTTCTTTTGTCAGGAGACCTGGGTCTGTTTCCTAACTCAAACATACACTCTTGTAAACCCTGGCAAATCACTAGATGCCTTTGTTCCTCGGTCCTCTCTTTGAGGAAAGGGCATAAAGACATCTTCTCTGCCTCCCAAAGGTGCCCTGAGGCTACATTCCCTCAGGGCTCCAAGGCATTCCTCAACTATACTGCTGGTGGCCAGGTACAAACTGAAGAGCAGCACAACAGAAGTCTTGGCCAACCTCTCCCCTTGAAAAAGGCATTTCCTTAGACTTTCCTTCCTCTTTCTGGGTTTTTCCACAGAACATTCCTTCTCCAGCAAATTCAGGCAGTGACAGACTTAATCTGTCTATGTCTGTGACAAGTCCAGCTTCTGCTATTATGTACACAGACAGAAATGTTCCCATAAACTGGAAAGCTTAAAGAAAGCTTCCTTTTTCATAAGTTTATATGCAAATTTTAACACTGTGGCCTGGAGCAAACCATGTTTTTCATGAGACATGGCCACTCCAGTGAGAATCAAAACACAAGCTCTGTGCCGAGCAACACTCCCAACTGACTCACTTGCCTGAAGGGTAAAAGCAAGTAAGCCAAAATATTCAAATTTGGGAGCTTACAGTTAGGTGTCTGGATCTTCGTAAAAGGCATGTGGCCAAATACACAACTGATTGGGCTTGCAGTGAAATGGCCATTAGAGACTGGACCTTCTGCAATCTGGGAACTCGTAAGACTACTGTAAAAGTTGTTTGCTTCTCCTAACTCCTGCACCTCACTCCAATGTGGTTGAAAAATGGCTATTAGCCTCACATGGTGGTGGTGAGGGAGGAACTGACAAGCAGCCAGGCACATGCACACAAGCAGTGCGATTGCACAAGCCTCATTTCCTTAGAAAACCAGAAAAACCCCACTAAAAACAATGTATCTACCATTATGTCTGATAAAAACAAAACAAAGGTCTGCTTTTCCTGAGTGCCAGTTACCAACGGCGAAGGTATTTGTGGTCGAATTCACCACAATTAAGTGCCCACACATGTTCCCCATTTTAATATTTTCACACTGGTTGAAATAAGCCAGTCTGTTGTATGCAGAATACCCGTGAGTGGATACAGAACAAGTTGCGCTGCTTATTGGGAAAGAAGTAGCAAAGGCAAAGCTTGCAAGACTCGAGAACAAACAGATTGCACAAAAAAGATTACACAAATAATCTAAGAGAAAAATAGCAGGCAGCGTATTACAGTAGAAACATAGAACAACGTGACCCATTTGCTTCCCACAGAGACAAACAGCACTTAAAAGGCAGCTTAAAGACAAAGGACAAAATTAGTACTAAACTGCACAACGATGAAACTATGTCATTTCACCATCCTTCTTTTACCCCTTCAGCCCTTTTTAGGTCCTCTTTCAAGATCATTTCAGCAAAACTAGAAGGTGATATGTTGGCAGCATGCCTGGGAGACTGTAGTCCTCTATTTTTGCATGAAAGAGGTTCATAACCTTGTCCGTGACCTTCTTTCAGCCCAGCCTGGCTGCCAGATGTTGGTCTTACCTTGGGGCAATACACAGAGGTGACCACAGAGGCTTCCCTGCTGAAACTCCTGGAGATGCCACCACTACTGAGTGAATGGCAGGGAAACACTTCAGCAGCTGAAAGGAAACATCTACTATATTCTGAAACCTCCTCATTTACTGTCTTCTGTTGTATAAAAAATGGGAAAGGTTGTTAACCTGAAGAAAGAGGGGGAAGGGAGGAACTCATATTGCACAATACCACATTCTAACTTCTCATTGTTTCATTCCTATTATTACCTGTTTTTTGCTTATGCCACCACAGATCCTGGCTTCTCAGCCTGTGGAACAGCCCTGTTGTGATGGGTATTGGACTAACACAGAATTCAAAGAAGGATACAACTGCAGGAGCTTACAATCTAATACAAGCAATAATCACTGGGTAGAGAGAGGAAATACAAAGAAGCAATCAGACAGAACTGATCAGCAAGGAAAACTGTGGTTTCAGCAATCTGAATGTTTTACTGTGACAAGGAGTCTGTAGACAGCCCAGCAAAGGAAAAGGTTAAGGGAGAGTTTGAAAGAGGATCCAGAGGGAATTTGAGGGAAGTTTTGTGGGATACTTCTGAAGAAAGGACAAAGACAGCACAAAGGGAATGTAAGTGCTTGAAGATTGAACACAGACACCTGCAGATGGGAAGGATGAGTTGATATGTCACTGGAGAATACTAGAGGAAAAACGGGTGGAAATAGGTCGTCGCAGGCCATATAAGTAAAGACAAGAAGCTTTTGTTTGATGTGATGCAGAAGTTAAACCAGAGGAGAGATTAAAAGGCAGGAATGATCTGGGCTAAGTTACAAGCTAGGGAGTGATTTGTGCAGCCACATGAGCATGAACACGGAGAAACTGCATTTTTAGAAAAGGATGTCACGAGATTCAAGGTCACCAGAGCTCAGATGCAGGTCTCATCTGTGAAGATGAATAGGAAAGGCCATAATCTGAGCTGTTATGCAGCAAGACTTGGCCACAGTCATCAAAGATGAGGAGTTTGGATACAGGGTGTCCAACCTTATCTGGGTGATGAGTCACTTTTAAATGTCAGATTAAGAATGTGAGCCAATCAGACAAACATCCATCTCTAAATTATGATAGAATAGGTACATGCCATACTAATGCTTATGGTATAATACTCTGATAGCAATCACACCAGAGCCAAATACAGAGGTAATGTAACTCCATCCTGATAGCTTGAGATGCTCCTGTTTGTATGTCCGAGGACTGCATCAGCTTTTTTTAGGCTACAGCATTATTCGTCTGTCATACCTGCTTAGACACTAAGCTGTCAGGGGCACTGGCTGTCTGGCTATGTGATGTACTGTGCTTAACACAGACAACTCAGGAAATAACCAGAGATACTAAGAGTAAAGGAAGCAGAGGGAAAATGTATATACCTACTCCCTACAAAAAGGCTTAAATTCATGAATTCAAAGCGTGCCTTCTATGGAGAGAGGAGATAGGGGATAATTTTCTGATAAAAGCATCAAAGTAGGAAGCTTCGGCATTTGCTGAAATGTGGGAAAAAAACCCATTGATATCTCAAAAACTGCATGATGGAAAAAACTTGTTTCCCACCTAACAGTACTGTGGGAATATACCACAAGGTCATACCCTTAGTGCCTATCAATTACACAATTTCCCTTGATCAGCTATGTGTATTCCTTCGGTTCTCACTGCAGCCCTGATACACTATGCAAGAAAGAACTGAAGAAATAACAGCATTTTGCCTTTACAAAAGTGTACTCAGAACATTTTAGAAATATGTAAATACATTGAACAAAATATCTTGCTAAAAGTTCCCCTGGCAGCTTCAAGACACCCAGTATTTCCGCTGCGTTATTTTTCTAATCATCTCTGTTTAGCGTTCGCCAGCAAATGCATTTTAGAGATTCATGACACATTCTGCTTTTGGACGGCTTTGAATCAGTTGGCAGTAAATGTGGAAAAATCATTATTCCTAATGAAGAAATATTGATGACAAAACAGCATTTCGAGGACAACGTTTGACCATAAGTCAACAATGTAACAAGATTTTCCCCTCTCTCCCTCCTCTTTCCTAGTGACTTTTATCCAAGGGTTTTCAAGCATTTCCCAAGCACGTGAGATTCCTCAGGGCACCTATGTCAGACAGGCACAATTATTCCAACTTAAAGGGATATGGTAGCAGAAGAGAATCCATTAAGATAACAGTGTAAGAGCAGACCTTAACTGCCACTACACCTTAATCAAGTTAAGTCTCAATAATAGAGATCCTGCAACTAATAAGCATCCAATGGGTCCTGGTTTCTTTGATTTGTCCAAAGGGAATAAAATTGGCACTTCTCATTCACAAAAGAGGGTTTATTCCCTTCCCGTGGAGCATGGGAGGTATGTGTCCAACCGTGTTTACATTAGAGAAAGATGCATTGATTATATGTGTCCCAGAGTTATTCCAACACTTTGGCACTCACGGCATGGCAGTACTAGTACAAAAGGAAACCCAAAGGTAGTTTGTGCGTTTTGTAGGAAACCAGTATTTTTCTCATCTTAACCTTGCCTTCCTTACCTACCCATTTTTTGCTTTTGAACTCAGACCTCTCACTGAGTGGGAAGCCCTTAGCAATGGTTTATTGTGCCAGGATCTAAGCTTGAAGCTTCACCATTTGACAGTAGCAGACTGCATGCATCAGTTGTCTTACACAGCCTTTGGACACGAGAACAGATCAATCTTAATTCCCTCTTCTTCAGCAAAGTCAGAAAACACAATCTTTCACAGTAAACAGAGCTTCGTGCTGCAACGTGTGCCTGTAACACTTCATCAATTAAATCCAAGGCCGTGATTTAATTACTGTGTTCTGGTTATTCTGCTTTAACCGCATTGCACTTGTACTCCAGATGTACAGGTCCCTGTGGTGACCTCCTTGTCATTTGTACTGTGCTTGTCCAGCAGTAGCTGCACTCTCCCGTTGTTTGCGTCCCTTTCCTCCAACCACAATACAACTTTATATTCTCACTTTGCTTGGCTGCAAACCTGACACATTCCCAGTATGCCCTGGAGGTCTCATTCCACTCCACACAGCAAATGCACTGCAACTGTGCAGGCTCACGCTGCTAGACTTTACTGTACCTTTCCAAATGCTTCTCCATGCTGCTCACCAGAAGGTTACTCTCCCAGCTGGTCACTAGGCATCTAGGAATCTTTCCAACACCCCAGGAATATAGAGGTCTGTTAGGACACCCAACATGCAGGTGGTGAACTTAAGACCCACACAGACTAAATAACTGGATGAGGGTCACACAAGAAGTTTGTGATGGAGCCAGGAACTAAAAACCGCATCTTCTCAATCCCAGTCTAGTCTCTTTAACCACAAGACCATCTCTGAAATGGCTTCATAGTGAGACAGCCTTGAAGCATGATAACTTCATTTCAGAGGGAGTTCCCAGCACCAGTCCTGATGGAATCCCCTCCTCAGTAGGAGGAATGTGCTCCCTGTGCAGGCCACACCATCGCTATCTGGCAGCCTGGCTGAGCCATGTAGCAACTAAGCATGAAGGGTTATTGCCTCTGCTACTGCCCTCTGTTTAATAAGAGACAAAGAAATGTCTGTGTTTCCTTCATCACCCATGTGATGATGTTCCCTGTCCCTTATACATCTAAAGCAGCCTCTTCTCAACCCCCTGGAACAAGAGATAATTTAGCTTGTTTCTTATACAAAGTAGATTACAATGAGCACTTGCCAATGCTGTAGAGCTATCTTCCTAAATCGTTGCAGCCACAATGCATCAAACCCACATAGTAAAGTTTCAGAAAGGAGCACTCCTGATTTTCCCACAAAGCTGTAAAAATTTAAGTTGAACAGGATCTTGAGAGGTAATAGAAGCTATCTTATTGCCTCATAGGCAGGATCAACTCTCTATATTGTTCTTGACAGCTACTTGTTTAACCTGTTTCTAAGAACCTCCAGCAATGAAGATTTCATCAACAACTTGGGAAAAAATTTCAGTGAGCCTTACCACTAGCAAGCCTTTCTTTCCATCCAACCAATGTCATTTGCAGTAAACCAAGCCAATGTCTTTTTACTTTACTCCAAAGGGATATCAAGAACACCTATGGACTTGGTTTGGTCTACACCAGTTGTAAGGGAAACTTCTGAAGTGTGGATCCACATGAAGCCAAAAGGAAAGTTGTCCCTGCTCCCTCCTCAGGCAAGACACTTTGTAAAACAGGCAGATGTCGATCAGATCCTGTGCCCAATACAGCCATGAGGTACCAGTCCCCAGCTTGGCTGATCTGCAGTGAGTGTCCCAGCCCAGTGGGGGTCAGTGATGCTCTACAATATTTAAGGTCCCAGATGCTTTTTTTTTTTTCTCAGCATGATCTGCTGCCTTTTGGTTTTTTTGTTGTTGTTGTTGTGTTTTGGGTTTTGTTTTTTTTTAATGTTACATTGTGTCAACGTTTTGGCACATGTTTTATCATGTGCAAACGGCCTGAAATAGAGCCTCGGTAACATCTGGAGACAAAAGAAAGGGGGTGAAAAAAAGAGTGTGAGAGAGGAAACATTCCTCCCTTTGCTGATCAATCAAGGAAATGCAAGGGGGAGAGTAAAATGCACAGTATTTACTTTATAAATGTTTCCTTTAATGCTGATGAAAGTTGCCAGATGACGGAGACTACAGTTGTATATCCCCTGAAGAGCCCCAGCTTGGGAAACAGAGGAGCAAGTTATTTGTGGAGCTCATTGCCAGGCACTCCCGGCCGGGGCGCGGGACGCTGTCTCTGGAAGCAACAGCGATTCCTCCCCCAGCTCCTGCCTCTCCCAGCTCCCTAATACCACAAACAAGCTGTCATGTCCCCTGCTGCTTCACAGGCATTCCCTGCTACCTGCTTCTCTGCACTACTGCTCCCAGCCTGGGCTAAAAGCTTGGTATGAACATGATAAAGAAAAGTATCGTTAAGTTGCAGTCCAATTCTATAACTGGAAAGAAAAAAAAGAGTAATATTTAATAATAATTTTTTTTTGGTAGTTTAAAAGATGTTTTTGTCCGGGGGCAAGAATTTGAAAGCACTGATTTGCATCAAAAACCCCAGCTGACAAATGCTTAACTAAATATGGAAAACAATAATTTAATTTGGTAAAAAAAAAAATACTTCTAAAAAATTCCTACTTCCACAAAAGTCCCCCACCTTCCTGTACCCATCACTCCTCTCCTTCAGGGGAAAATGAGCACATATAAGGAAGTTAAAAAAGCAAGAGACAGAAAAACTGTCTCTTATTTCCCTCCTTTTATCCAAAATAAAAATTAGGGGGGGGGGAGGTTGGGGGTGTGTGTGTGTAAAAGTAAAGGCTGTTAGAAAGTGGGGCTTTCCCATGCTTATGAAAGCTGAGAAAGCTCTTATTTTACTTTCATAGGAAAGTAAGACTCTTCTCTTCAGAACATCAAAAGATATTTTTTCAGTGAGACCTCAGAACTACACAGCACCCAGGTGTGCTGGCTTTGGCTGGGACAGAGTTAATTTTCTTCACAGTGGCTGGTATGGGGTTGTGGTTTGGATTTGTCCTGAAAACAGTGCTGATAACACAAGGATGGTTTCATTATTGCTGAGCAGAGTCAAAACCTTTTCTGCTTCTCACACCACCCCACCAGCAAATGGGCTAGAGGTGCACTGGAAGCTGTGAGGACACACAGTGGGGACAACTGACCCCAGCTGATTGAAGGGATATTCCAGACTGAATGGCACCATGCTCAGCACGTAATGCTGGGGGAAGAAGGTGGTGGCAGGGGATGTTCAGAGTGATGGTGTTTGACTTCCCAAGTACCCGTGGCATGCGATGGAGCCCGGTTCTCCCGGGGGATGGTTGAACACCTGCTGCTGATGGGAAGTGGTGAATCAATTCCTTGTTTTGCTTTTGCAGGCAGCTTTTGCTTTATCTATTAAACCCTCTGGATCTCAACCCATGAGTTTTCTCACTTTTACTCTTCTGATTCTCTCCCTCATCCTGATGCAGGGGGAGTAAACAGGTGGCTGTGTGGGGTTTAGTTGCTGGCTGGGGTTAAACCACGACACCAGGGAACAACCTCAGCAGCTCTATACTAAACCCCAGGGAGGGACTGAAATTGAGTGTATCAGCCAGCCCTAGTGGGGCAGGCAGGAAACCTCTCTCTCCGAGCAACTCATCCCAAAACTGATACTGTGGGGTTTTCCCCCTCCTGGGAAGGACCTTAGTGAGTGAAACTGTTTCTGGCAAAGCTGTGGATCAGAAAAAAAATTTGGCAGTTCTGATGATCTCAAGAGAAACAACCACTGACCCAGGTTCCTTTGCATTAACACTTGCAGAGCTATATTGCATGACAAAACCCAGGACAGTAGAAGGACCAAAAATACGACAGTATACAAGGTGAACAACCATGTACTTGTCTGAACCTCCTGTGGGGAAAGGAAGGTAAGAAAGGAGGCACAAATCACTCTTCCCCTCATACTCATCAAGGGAAATGGGCAGGGGGTGATTTCCTAGGCAATCTGCTGGCCCACTGAACTCACTCTGTAATGCTACACCAGATTTCATGATCCTCTTTTGGAATGCCACATAAAATACCTTGCAATTTATTGGGAGGGTCAGTGGTAGAAGTTATGTAGCTAAGGCCAATAGCTATGTGGGGGCAGCTCGCCCAGGACTGTTGGGGCCCCCTTGCAGGTGTCTCTCTGAGTGTGCAGTCCCAGCCTGATCACCCACTGACTCAGGAGATTAGACTTGCTGCTAGAGCAGTGGAGGGTGGCTTCAGGGGCTGCTGCACCCAACCCCATATGTAAGCAGTGGCTGCAAAACAGCAGATCTGGAGGCCAGACGACCTTCTGTCCTCTTAGATGCTTGTTGTTTGTTATACAACGGTTTGTGCATCTTCTCCCACCCACTCCTCCAGGTGGGGAGGACCAGCACTCGGCTGCCCACAGGCTCATGCTGCTGCTCAGTGCAAGCAGGCCTTAAACGAAGACCAAATTCTCCTTAGCTCTTGATTTCTTAAGAGTTGAAAACAAGGATGCAGTTGTAAGGGACCAGCAAAGAGTCACACCAATATAGATAGCAGCCTTCACATTAGCTGTCTTTTGTGGTATTCCCAATGGTCTACAGTTAAGTTTGCCACTTTCAGCATGAAAGCAGTCCAAGGAGCCCAAGAGATGGGTCAAAGCCCTATGCTGTTACGTGCTGAACACAGACAGAGCAAACTATGTCCTGTTTCCCAAAGACTTTCACCTCCGAGTGCTTCCATGTTGTGCAAGGGCACTTCAAACCACTTCTGTCCCCCAACCCAGCCACCCCATTTCATAAGCTCGGGGCAGACGCCATCGGTACGCACACCAGACTCAAAGCTGAGCCAAAAATCACATCCACTGCTGGGCATGAATGACTCAATTCACTCTTCCATAGCCTGGCTGTGCTCCTGCTGGTATTCAGCAGCTTGTCTCTGCCTTGCTGCATCACTGGGAGGGTGGTGGCATGAAATGATTTTTACCAAAGGCTCTGTTCAGTGGAGAAGGTGAAAACGCCTGAGTAATGGTGAAATTTTGAGTCACAGATGCTTCCCGTGCCAAAGGGTCTGGCCTACAAACCTGTCATGCCTCGTGCATGCATGCCTGACTAGGGAAAAAGTCTGACAAAAAAAAACAAGAAGCAGGGAGGGGACCTGTCTTCCCCCTGCCAAAATGGAGAAGAAAAAAAAAAAAAGGTGGAGAACAGTTGGATCCCACAAAGAGTAGAATCTTGGACAAGCAGCAGCTCTTATATTTCTCATATTCCCAACAGCTTTGAGGCCAGGGGTTTTCAAAGGTGTCTGACTGCATCAGAAGATGTCCCACCAAATTTCAACCAGCACTTCATTTATTTAAGGTCTTTTGAAAACGGCCTTTCACAATCCGGCACCAGCCCAAAGCTTCCTTGCTGTTTTGAAACATGTGCTGTCTCTGCGTTTCGACAGCAGCCCTGCCATAAATCACACCCATCAGGCACCGGGAACTGCCTCACCTGTACACTGACCATCCGCTGTCCCTTGCACTGAATTCCATCACTCCCAATTTCTCAGCAGCTGGAATCAACTAACTCTTTTTTTCCTCATTAAAGCAACCTACTGGACAGAGGTTTCCTTCTTCACCCCCAAATCTGTGACTTTTCCAACCAGGTGTAAGGTCCAATATTTGTTTAGTCTCCTGGACAACTAACGCAATATTTACAACCTGAGATGGAGAGGCACTCCCATTCTGGAGGGGACATGCAACATTTCCACTCAGGATGACCACACATGTCATAGCCTTAGAATATGACACTGGTATTGAGAGCAAAAGTCCTTTCAAAAATAACATTCGATGTTGGTGACACCACAGTATATGTAATTATGTAATAATGACAATTCTGCTCATCCTTTGGGTCATGGGACTTACTTTTACTGGCTGAGGTAGATGGAAAGTAATACTGATAACTCTCTAAACTATTTTCAAACCTCCCTGTGGCACATGATGCATCTCTGGAGTCCATGATGGAGCAGTAGGATATCAAGTATCCCCACAGATGATTATTTTCACCTGATTGTCACATTCTCAGAGCTTGATGCAAAAGGAGGCAAAAATTTAGTTACTTGTCCTCCACGAGAAGTTAATTATTGTAAAAGATGTGATACATATTTATAAAAATTATTATTTTATTTAAAGAAAGTATGTGGAAAACCCATCTGCACAATTGCATGTGTCACTCTCACACATCCTACAGCTTTTGATTCAAAATTAGCAAGCCTTAAAAAATAATAAGTTAAAAAAAACCCTCACACCATAAAGCCAAGCTTTTTAGTGGCCTCAAGACTGCTCCGAGGAGGTGGTTCAGACTCTAGGGCCTTTTGACTAATGGTAGGAGACATGGGAAATCTGGGTTCTGATCCATATTTATCATGATACAGATTGTCCTGACATTTAATCTGAAGTCCTCCAGGAGGAGGTTCTGATGTTGATCAGCATCTACAAAGCTGCGCTCAAAGTATTACTCATCACATTTCTAAGACGGAAGGTTCTTTCTAAATTGGCTTTTGCACGAAGGGCACCAATCCCTGTCTCCTGAATTATTCACACAATTCTTGACCTGCGAATTTTACGCAGATGAAAACTGAAACCCCCAAACCTTTCCCTCCTCGTGACAGGACTGAACCAATCGGAAAGGAGGACCGATCCGGTATCCAGAGGACATGATGAGTCCTGCCAGTCCAATGTCCTTGAGCAGGCAGGAGAAAGGGCTATCATTAGCAGGGATTATAAGCATTTGCCAAAAACTTGGTGTTGAAAAAAACCTTCGGAACATCCTGAACCAGTGACGGCAACGTCCATATGAAGAAAGTTGGCAAATCATTGGGCTCTGAACTTTCAGGAGGCTCTTTACTGGTTTTCTACATACATGGGAGTTCACAGTGAAGACAGTAAGTATATTTAATCCTCATTAAATACTTTGGTATGACAGTAGGGAAAACTGATGGACTTGTTTACATGTGATAACAGAATCATTTGAAATCCTCTAGACCTCTAAATTTAGATCTGATGTACATGTAGAGACACTCATTTAAAATCAGGCTTGTGATAAACTGAAATGATGTAAACTTAATCAACTTCAGGTATTTTTGAATTTATATGACCAATCCCAGAAAGACTGCTGGTTTAATTCAGTTGCTTTCTATTTGCACCTAAAATGATGCAACTTTGTTATGTTGACAAAGTCAGATGTGATGGGTAGACTGGGGAAGCTATTCACACCCCAGCACAGGAAACCGTGTGGGAGATTTTCTTCCCGGTGAAAGGCTACAACTTGCAAAAGTGAGCATCCAAAACAGAGAACTGCAGCAACATGAGACCCAATGCACATGTCTGAGACTTCAAACATTTTGGAAATATCTTTCATTGTTTTGCACTGCTCTAAGCATCCCCTTTGTAACCTCTGCACAGATGAGGCCCAGTGAAAGAACATGCATTATGCAGCACCTGGGAAGTCTCCAGCCCATATCCCAGACCAGATGACTCCAGGAGCATTAGAGTTAAGCTTCAGATCCATGTCCAAGCATTAGAACACCTGGAGAAAAACTGAATTCCAGTATTGCTTCAGAAGAAAGTGAAAGCAACCTCTTCATAACAGAGGAGAGAGACTGGCACTTCAGAAACCACAGGCCTATGAACATTTTATAATGCAGATGAGCCCTGTCTAAGGTGCTAAAGGCCACCATGGGATATTTCTAACTAAGAGGGACACAAAATTAACAAAACACTTGCTCAGGGAAAACAATATGAACATTTCATTTTAGAGTGCTACTTCTGGTGCATATTATTTATTGTCCCCTGTCCTCTGAGCACAACATGAAGCCACTGAATGCACTGACCTTCTGAGAGCTTAGGCTATGTTCAGTCAGCCAGACCTCTAGCCAAGCTGTTGTCAGTTTGAGTGTCCTCTAGTCAACAGATGCACATTGAGATGTGACCCACTGCGCATCATGATTAGACCATGCTCCAAAATGTCATTCTGTAAAACGTTACTTGTTCTTTTGAACAGCTGCAATTTTCCTAGGCCAGAACAGCTCCTGTAATCAGATGTTTGCTGGATGAACACCATTCCTACTTGCTGCCTAACAGCTGTTATTCATAGTCTCAGGACTTTGGTCATTTACAAGAGACTCAAGGCCACAGGTCAGTTGTCTTCTTTTCCCTCCTAAATGAAAGAATGTTGTTCTGTAGAGAGCAAAAGGCATCAAGACTGTGTGTGGACACCTTGTAGTTAAATAAAACACAAGAAGCTGAGGCTGACAGACCTGAAACAGCTTAGTTATGGCTCCTCACCCAATGCCTTGCTATAATCACAGCAAAGAAAGCAGGAAAACCACCATGATCCCAAAACTAATTGGCTTTCTATGAAGTATTGTATTTGTTCAAAAGAGCAAGACACGCTTAGATAAATGGGCCTTACAAACAAGGCCCTTTACTCATGAACATGGCATGACCAGGGCTAGCTCAGGGCACAGACCTGCAATCCCAGAAGAGCCATGCCCCCCTGCTCTAAGCTTGGGGGTGGCCTCTTTTCAGATGCTCACCTCTGACACTGCTGATGAGGCTCCTGAAATGTGTTATCTACACAGTTTTTTGCCTAAGTCCTCTAGACCTGAAAGTTTCTGTCACTCCCCTGTGTGAGCAGACAGAGTAGTTTCCATTCCTCACTTGGTATAGACAGCAGTGCAGAGAGATGGAAAGAGTTTAAATGACAAGCTTTTGCTAGGAGCTGGCCAAAGAATTGACACAGGCCTTCTGGCTCTCCTCAGCCACTCTTCTGAAGGAGGGATGCCATAGAGATGGAAATGCACCAGCTGTGCACATATGCAGTGCACATGCTCCACTTTCTTCACCTTTTGAATTATGTCTTTGAAAAAAACATGAAAATAATTCTGACCATCAGCAACCTGCCTTTTTCACTACCCTCCTCTTCTTGTTGTCCTGAATGGAGATTGAGTATCCACAGAATAAGAGGTTACAGTTTTTTCAGCATCAGTAGTGGCCTAATGGAATTAGACAAGCAAGGCACGCTAAAGCCTCTGCTTTGCCACTTTATCTTTAGAAAAAGCCAATGTTCTTGGACACATACAGATAAAAGATGGAATATTTAAAATTATCCCACTAAAACATCCACTCTCACTGTAGCCATCCATCCCCTCCCTTGTCCTCCCTCCACACCTTCCACCCTCTAAACATACACACTGGATTTGCCAATGCTGGAGGCCATCACACTTCACAAAACCCTGCAGGCAACAAAAC
Source organism: Alcedo atthis (assembly GCA_033558465.1). Lineage (NCBI taxonomy): Eukaryota > Metazoa > Chordata > Aves > Coraciiformes > Alcedinidae > Alcedo > Alcedo atthis. Next base: position 52,132 of record WYEA01023155.1, on the reverse strand, counting down.
CTGAATTAGCTGATAGGAGATGTTGAGATGAAGAATGGGAAAGAGGGGATCTTCATTATAATCCAGGGTCCATGCAGCACTGTGCACTATGTGTATATATGCACAGTCCCATATATATGCATTTTAGGATTCTAACTCATTTCAGCCATGACACAGAAAGTAGAAGCAGCTGCCCAGCTCGTGGAGATGACAAGAACAACACAGGACCAGAATTAGCTCTGTGCTGGCAATGACGATTGCTAGGACTTTCCTGTCCTGAAGAGCTGACTGCACATGACATTCTTCTGCAGTGCATACATGACCCACATTCGTGTCCTATCCAAATGTTTCCCTCCAGGAAAGCTCATCTACACACAATTCCTTAGCTCACAATCTTTGTGTTAGAAAGAGAAGGAGAGTCAGTATTGTGATGTCACAGCCATTCATCAACACAAGATTAAACAAAAAGTCTGCTCTCTGCAGGTATTTTGGAAGCCAGCAGTTAAATTCACTTGCTTTTCAGGGCAAGCAGATAATGAGGAAATAGTGGCATTTTAAAAGCTGGGTTTTTTCAGAGTGTAATTTTAAATGACAACAAAACCAACAAAAAAAACAAACACTCAAATGCTTTCCCTACTTCCAATCTGCCTTCACATAAAGTTCTGTACATCATCTGCCCAGTGTGCCCCTGGCAGCACCTACAGAATCAGAACACTCACTCAGCAAGTTGTTGACCTCTCAAGATATTGTCTGGAAAAAGAATTTGTTGAGGAAATAGTATATTAAGGCTGAATACTGCTAAATGAATATAGCCTAATTCACAGCTTTAAACAAATAGAGTATCATGGCTGGGACAGTAATCTGGAAGCGTCTACAAGAGAAAATAATTCACACCCGAATTCCAGCTGCCTGTCTTTAGCTGCAGACAGCCTTAAACTCTCTACAAAGGTGTTTGCTATTGCGAGGGTGTTTTACCAAACCATTCTAAAACATGGACATTCATTTTGCTACCTGTTAAAACCCATGTACCTACCTAAATATCCCCCAAAATTACTGACAAGAGACAAACCACTATATCATAAAAGACAGCATGAGAGAAATGCCACTACCTGTGCAGTCCCCTTTTGACTCTGGTGCTGCAAATATAGTTTTTCTGGGGTTAAGATCACACTCTTAGCTCACAGTACCAGAGGTGACTATTTCTACATCTCTGTGTATGCCTTGGCAGACATACAATAAAAATAAAAATTAAAAAATTAAAAAATTAAATGAGCAAGTTCACATATGAAAGCTGGTGACAAGGTATCACATGTGGTCTGCTGTCTCTGGTTTGCACCCACAGCAATCCTCTGGCTGTTGTAGTTTTCTGTTTCCCTCAGCAGGGCTGCTCAGGCAGGCCCACGGGACAGGCACGGTGCTTTGCCACACTCCCCTAATCAGCTGACAGGATCTGTGCTGGCATCGTCCAGGCAGGTGACATCTTAGCAGCCAGCTTCACAAGTCGAAAGAGGTTTACTCTCAGCTGCTGGTAGCTTCCTAAATGTCTGCCAGGTCTGGCCTCTCATGGTCTGTCTGCTAGTTTGGGATGACAGTCTCCTGACTTTTGAGCACCGTTTGTGATCCTGGGTTCTGGCCAGAGATGTGAAAGCTGTGTTTGTGTCCAAGATGACACGAGGAACAGCAAGGTGCATTTCCAGCCATGAAAACAGTGCAGCTCCCTAAAAGCAGCAGGAAAGTTTGACTACATTTGATATTTTTTAATCCTCCCAACCCTTTTGCACCACTGAGAACAGTCGGTATTGATTATGCTGACATTGACAGCAGAGCTAGAAATTTTTTTTTAAGGTTTTTTTTTCACATCTCAGATGAGAAAGTGGGTTATGATTCATCTCCCACGATCTGAGTCAAAGTAATTCCTTTTTTTTAAAAAAAAAAAAAAAGAAAATTAGCTAGATAATGTTCTAATAATTAAACTTAGGGTTCCTAAACACTACACAAAATTAATTAATTAATTATCGTGCTACTGCTACAAAACCAAAACCAACTCAAAACAAAAACAAGACAAATTATTCCCTAGATTAATAGTCACCATCTGTAAAAAACACCATGACAAAACGTGTAGGTTAAAAGGTCATAGCCCCATAAAACTACTATTCTAGTTCCTTATCCTATATCACTTCCAATTGCGTATGGTAAGGTCTTTCAATTTTGAAAAAATAATTTTTCTGAGAAGTTCAAACTGGGAATTCAGCACAGATCCAGAGGTGAAATGTTCAGAGTTTTAGCCACTAAGCCACCAAATCTCTGTCTCTTCTCTATTGTCTTTCTGTTTCAAGTTATTTGCAACAGTTATTCCCAGGAAGGGCTTGTGTAGCACTAATGGTAGTCTCACTGAAACCATCTTCCAGGCTCTTTAGGTTTCTTGCCAGTTCATAACACTGACGTTCTTGTTTCCAGCTTAAACCAAATACATATAAGCACCTCTTTAAGACAGTGGTGTTTGAGGCTGAGATACTGGTCCCTATAGTTGACTTTGAGGAAACAAAAAAAAACCCAAAACCAAACAAACAGAAAGCTTCTTTTAAATCTACAAACTATTTTTTTTCATACAACTACCTTGCAATTACTATTAAATCTTAGTGAATTGATGTCACTCCAAAGCCTGCCCACATTACTTCAGTGCAATCACATGCAGCTCCACCACAGACAACGCTCGGGCATGCTCACTTCCTGAGAGAGATTGTAGAAATGACAGGATCCTTTAGTGTTAAAATTTAGTACCAAGCTACACTACTATAATCCTCTGAATAGAAACCACTGTCTCATCAAGCTGTCAAGTCTCAGGTCACAGTGTTAATGATTTATGTATTCAGAACTGCTTTGAAGTGATTTTGGAAGGTTAGGGTAACACCATATGGGGTTGGAAATGGTTTTAAGTATTTTCAATGCTGGGTTTGGTTGTTTTGTTGTTGTTTTTTTTTTTTCCCAGTAGACCCTACAAATTAACAATTACAAATTTACCTATTTCCTCATGAATCATTCTTAAACTACTTATTCCCACCTTTTAGTAAAGTCCAAAACCGAGTGTTACTATGGAAACTGCTACATATGTAACAATGCAACTCACAAGAAAGAGAAAGAAGAGGGAGATGGATCAAGCAGTGTCAGTTCCATACTGCAAAATTTCATAGCTATGTATGAATTGCATGCAGTGTATCAGGTTCTTTGTGAACCTAAAAAGTTTGAAAGGTCACCTTTCATTAGGGAAAATGATACTTGAAGTAAGTAAATTAATTGCTTTATTTTCACCTAATTGAAAAAAAAGAACAATTTATAATCTCTCTAACATTCATCTGTGTTTTCACACCAAAAAAAAATTAATTAAATAATTTATTAAAATTATCCTTAGCTTGTAAGCTTATTTTGTTTTTTGTTTTTGTTGTTGTTGTTGTTGTTGTAAAACAGAAAAGGTAATTCTATGCTTCTTTAGGTCTTGAACTGCTTTAAGAACAACAGACACACCAGCAGTTGTTTGTTACAAATTGTCAGTTATGTCTGATATTTGCATATTTGAAGATATTTTCCCCTGCTTTCTTGAACACATCTATGTATTCAGCAGAAGGAAACAGGGCTATGAAAACTCAAAAGAATAGAAATACAGAGGTAAACAAAAGCTGTGCAGTCATGTACCCAGACTCTCATATCAGATACTATATTTTCACACCCCATAAATTCCACTGACTGCAGGTAGGTTTCTGAAGATGAGGCCTGTGGAGCCTTAGAGAGGGCAAGGAGAATCGTCTTTTGTCTAGTGCTCAGCCACTATCAAATATTTAGAAGTAAAATTATGTGAAATTTTTCTTTTAATTATGATGTCTAACAAGGCTTGGAAGTTAATACTGACCAGAAGATGTTTTATCTGAGATATGCTGTAAAATACTCTGCTCTCTGTAGAATAGCACTCCCTTGGCTTTCAATTAATGACTGCAGCCATGCAGCTGCAGTAAACTGACTAATCTCATTTGACTGGCACTGAAACTCTGTGTTTTTTAAAAGATTATTTTTCTCTTCTCTAAGTATATTAAGAAGCATTGTTTGTACTGGGCACACAGTAATAAAAATTTTTCAAATCTGACAGAATATTTGGCTTCTAAATACAATTCTTCAAAGAAAGAAGTGCATAAAAAAAATAGAGCACATGCTGCTTTATTATTACAGTGCGGACAGTGTGATCTTGTGCCTGACAAAGATTTGCTTAAGATGTACTAGTGGTGCTGGGAGTCTGTATCCAACACTATCCTCATTGTTTTTATTCAGTTTAGTCTTCAGTCTAGAAACTCATTCCTGCATTTTGCCCTTGACTTCACAGTTCTGCACAAGTGACTAAGTACATTCCCAGGCTGTGCATTTTACACACTCTGAACAGTAAGCAACCATTTAAATATTAAGACATCCACTGAGCCATGCATCAGATGTAAAAAGGAAATGCTTAACAGATATGTTTTTAACAGTGTTATTTCAATATGAAATAACATCTGTGTCTGGCATCACAGTTTCTGAAAAACCTGTAATAACTCACACACTGGAAAACTCATTGCAATGAAAATATAGTTTCTAACAACCTCCTATCCCCTTTTGAGATCTATTATTTGATGTTTGCTAACTTTATCATAAATCATTGAGTGTTCTTCAAGAAATAAATTCATTCCTTCTCTTAAAAAAATATTTCTTGCTTTTGTGTCCAACTATTTTTTTTACATAGGCAAACAACTTATTTTTTTTTTCTGGCCAGTTTTACTCTCTATTCTTGCCACTTAAAAGGAGCAAAATCTGTAGCATAAGAATTACAAAGATTTCCACTTGCATGTCATAACCTATCAACTTATATTCTACCATAGATTTCAGATCAGAACTGAAAAAGCAATTCTGACACCAGCTAATCCTTTATTTCTTGATGTTCTGGTAAACAGAAAAGCTACAATTTCAGGAAATTTTCAAATCTGTGAAGAAAATATATCTACAACTTGGTTCAAACATCTATCTTTTAGAGATAGAATGCAGCCAATACAAAAAATAGTTCAGAAAATTTCTAATCTATATAACTTTTTTTTTATTGTTCTTTCAGTACTTTGAGTCCTTAATAGCCAGAGTGATTGCTTAAAAAAAATATTTTATCTTTGAGCCATGATACTTTATACATATTGGTTAAATTGCAGATTAAGTAGAGAAATAGAGGAACCAGAGGGATTAATGACATTCTCCAAAGTCAGAAAAAATTAACTCCATACAAATTTCATTTTCTCTCATCAGACAACTGATTCAAAGTTCTTTAGAGAATGAAGTACAACATAAGGAATTGAAATTGCAGGAAGAGCTATTTGCTCTAAAAGACTGATTCATACAGCATTTTGATTTTGCCACATTAGCAATTTGTTCATGTTTGCTCTGATATTTCATAATATAAAGCCTTTTATGACTCTAGCCTTTTACATAGCCTTTTATGAAGATATCAGTAGATAGCAGATGAGGGAAGTGCAGTGGATGTGATATACCTTCACTTCAGCAAGGCTTTCGATACTGTCTCCAACGGGATCCTCACAGCCAAGCTTGAGAAGTGTGGATTTAGTTACGGTGTAATAAGGTGCATTGGGAAGTGGTTGAAGAACAGATCTCCGAGAGTTGTGGTCAGTGGAGCAGAGTCTGGCTGGAGGCCTGTGACTAG
>WYEA01023155.1:26343-46331 GCA_033558465.1 Alcedo atthis | reverse complement strand
AAATACTTTTTATATTAAAAAAAAAAAAAGAAAGAAAAGAAAAAAAAAAAGAAAAAAAAAGAAAAAACCAAACTGTTTTGAGGCATTTCCATCAGAAGAGAACAGGCTGGAGAACACTCAGCAAATGAGACAGACCTGTTTAATTCTTCTCTTCTTTACCACATTTCACTCCCAGATAAAATCTGTCCTTTCCCTCCAACTAAATTCAAACAACACTCAAAATACCCCCAAAAGTTACTGGCAAAAGACAAACCATTACATCAAAAAAGACAGCTTGAGAGAAATGCCACCAAAAGAAGAAATAACAAATGCCACACTGCGTCCCCCACTCACCCCTGCGGAACGGCGATTGCTAGACTGGAAAGTAGCAGATTACTATTGTGAATTATCATTTTTCTTAATAGCCTTGAAATATCTAAATGCTGAAGTGTGATAGCATTAGTGGATACATTATATTAACAGCAGTTAAAATTACCAAGGGCAATCCTGGAGCACTTTTTTTCTCCTTCCATACTTTCATGACCATGTTACGAGCTCTGGCAAATAGGGTTTGTGATCTAAGTGCTGGGAAGAGCCTTCAGACCAGTTGTGATTTCTCATCAGACAAGGCTCACGAGTCCATTTTGTTGATTTTCACATAAAATAAAGAGTGTGGCCACAGCTGTGGGTAAAGCACAGGACTTGCAGGAATGTTCAAGGCTCAATTCCCACTTTGCTACTGGTTCTCTGCATGACTCCGGGTGAGTCATCTAAACTCTGCCAGTCAGCCCCTCATTTGTAAATTAAGGACAATAACCATTTCCTGGTCTTTGCCATATTTTCAGTTTGGGAGCTTTGAGGGATGCATACTGTTTCCTACTTCATGTTTAATTTGCACATAGTGCAGCGTGACCACAGGTTCGCTAGCAGGCCTTAGATGTTACTGAAGTACAAATGAGCCATAATACAATACGGAAGCAACTGCAAATTTAGTGCAACCAGCTTCAAACAATAGGTGTTTCAGTTTTTTAAAAGAAAATAAATTTAAGAGGGTTCATTTATGGCAGGTCACGTGCATAACTAACTTGAAACAAAGAGAAATTAAAATGTTTGCACGTTACTGTGACAAAGGTTTGTCCAGGACTACATGTCTGGAAGTGTGGTTTCTAACTACAGCTCCATAACTGCCTGCCTCTTTCTCCACAATTTAGCCCTGTTATGAGCAAAACAAAACACCTCGAAGCTTAAAACACTCCAAAATTCTATCTGAAGAGAAAATTATTTCTATAAAACTACAATCCAGAAAAACATTCCTACTCATTCAAAGACACACATACATACACTTCCTCTTAAAATACCTGTGCATGAGAACTTAGTGCTTATGAAATCCTGGATAGAAACTCCTGATTTCATTCATCTCCATAGAACATATATAACAGGAGTAGAGGGAGAACGAACCTTCTTCATCCCACATTCATCTAGACTATCAGTCTGCCTTTAGCTCCTGGCTTCCTTGAGAAGATTCCCAAGCAGGGGGTCTCCAGGTGTCATAATTTATTTTTTTTTGTAAGGTGATGACGTACCCACAAAGAACCCCCCCTGAGACCAGCCAACTCATTTCATGTTGGCCAGGAAACTGCCACAGGGTAGGTCACACTTTCACTTCTTAATGAACTGTGTTAGCTACAGACTTATGACCTGCAGCCAAGGACTTGATGGCTCATTATCAATTCTTCAGCCATTTCAGTCCATAAGGAGTTTACTCTGCACATGTAAGTTTATAAGAAACAAGCTGGATTCAGTCTAAACTGCTTCTCAAATAAAGGTAGAAAGATTTACTCTGTTTTCAGGTAGGACTATCAATTTTAGGGGGTTTGGCTAGTAGCCTCATCATTGTCCAAATTATTATTATATTATTTTCAGAAAGGAGGCTCAGCTTTGCTATCTGTAGCATTCCTAGCACAATAAGGGCCCTATCACAACATAAGAAATATCTACGATTCTACCACCCTCATGGATTTTTTTTTTTTTCATGGATATGGTAACTTTTAAGTGTGTTGAAGAGCACAGCTATGCTTTAGAAAGACACATCCCTAATATTTCATTATTATGTTTCACTCCTCCTAGAAGACAGCAGGAAATTGTCAGCATTCATTTACTGACTGTTGGGACAAACTCATGGCCTGAAACCCACCTTTTTTTTTTTCATAGCACATAGGTGATCATGGGAATCCCTTTGCTAAAATGCTACCTTGGTAGCACTTACTCTCCATTAAATGACTCCTTCATCAAATCAACTCTGTTTAGAAGTAAAAATATGTTTAGGTTGACTTCCAGCAATTCAAGTTAAACAAAGGGCTGGAAACCACTAAGTCCTGCTGTTAGCCACCTGTTTCAACTGGCATTTTATCACCTACAATAACAAAAGGTAATTTTGGTTTTGATGCAATATTTAGATCACATCTGTGGAGCAATACTGGTCTCCAAAGAGACTGTGCTTCAGAAACACTTATGATGCAAAAGTCTACTCTGCTCTTGTGTAGATAAGAAGAGGAAAAAGGGAATGAGTGTCCTGCCTCCTGGCACATATGGGTACCAGGTGCTCAGGGCTTACAGGAGTGCAACCATCCCTCATTCCTAACTGATACATCTGCTTGATCTTCATTAAGAGATGCCCATTCAAGACTTTGTAAGACCAAGATCCCTGGCATAAAAAGATCTAGGTACTTAGCTTCATAAAACATTTTCCCCACAATTACTGCAGAGCAGGATGTGAATTACATCAATAACAGGAAGAATCAGACTTTTGTATCCATTTACACAGTCTTTCAAATGCTGAAAAGCAATTTGGACAAGATCACAGCCTCTGCCTCCCTATTTTCTCTTGCCTTTCTCATGGCTGCAGAAAAATTCATGTAGTCATGGTTTTGCTCACCAGCCACTTAAGGCCTCCTCTTTTTCTCCTGTTGTAAGAACTATAACTGTTGCACTAAGATTAACCTTATACTTTTTCTCTCCACGTTCCACTTGCACTTGTTGCACAAGGATGCTGCACTTACAGGACTCCCCGAAAGCAAGCTAGATGGGGGTGGCAAGCACTGACAGAAGTAAGACTGAAGAAACAGGCTCTGAAAGCCATTTACCAGGGTAATTAAAGCCCCTGGGGAGCAGAGGGAGGGTGACACCCCTTGCGGCATGCCACAAGAGGGCAGATGAATGTTGATGGTACCGCACCATGACCTCCCTGAGCGCAGCCTCTGGGGCTGTGTGCAAATGCCAGAATGTGGCTTCAATGTAAAAAATAAGAAGTTGAACTGTAATGGAGAAAAGGGTCCCCAAAATATATCTGTTCTGCTTTTGTGAGCAGTTACATAACAGAAAAAGACTGTCGGCTCATCAAGTCGTTGAAAATCTAACCTACTATTTTCTGCCCCAGAAGTTGTTGAGCTGAGGACATACACTGTCTTGCACCAGAAACCCTGCTTTTAAACAAAAGGCATGATGACACATTGCATGGCAAAATTATGATGTAATTATGCTCTTGTAATAATAATATGCATCTTTTAATGATAACCTCTTCAGGAGAGACCTAGGAATACAGGCAAGATACCAAAACTTTCATGTTTTCTGGTGGTAATTTATACGGAATTAAGAGGCTATGGCAATGCCTGATGGAGACTGAAATGTAACACAGACCATGTTCAATCCAGAGACACTAGAACTGCTCAGTGCACAGAGCTATGTCAAAGGAAATAAAGACACCATGAACTGAAGGAAGCTGCACTCAGACAACCTAGAGTCTCATCTGAAGATGCTATAACTACCACACTCTCTCTCACATCTTACTTGGACTGCTTCCACGTAACCCATGTCCTGCCTCTCAAGAAGTAAAATCAGAGAACATCTTTGACATCAGATTTCTGGTTAGTGAAGGATTTTTAGCTTTTGGAAGCATAATGGAGACACAAAGCCCGTAAGTGGGAAGGTCGACAGAGCCTTGACAGATTCAGTACGGGTGTCACTTATCATTCTTTAGTTTTAACTGTGACACAGCATCTCAAAGAACCATTGGAGATGAAGACTTCTCTGTGGGAGGCACTCACACAACTGCTGCTGTTAATCAGCTCCTATCTGAAGGACTATACAGATTAAGTGCCCCGCAAATAGGTTGAAAGCGGAAAAAAGGAAGTCTGGAAAGGTAAAATAAACTGCCAGAGGTCTCACAAGAGGTCAGGATGAGAAGCAGAAAAGGAAGTTAAGCATCCTGCTTTCTGGGCTTGCTCCTCAGCCCAGCTCTCCCATTGTCAAAGTCAGGACATACCGCAAATGCACGTAACAAAACTAGGTATCCTGAATTATAAGCTCTGCGACAAGTCAAGGTCCCTGCATTGCACAAACTAAGCATTTTCAAGAGGATCATCTTAATACCTATATTCTCCTCATGTGCACCCCTGCAGCACACTGGAACTACAAAAGGAGACTACTACTGGTGGCTCCTTTGGTAACTCTGAGTGCTTACGGTAAAATACGAGTGAAAGTTTCTTCCCACCAGTCAGGGAAACTCCTCTACTGTGGGGAGTGACTCAGCTGGGACATAATCCAGAAGGCAACAGGAGATGAGGGGCCCCGATGGCACTCTTCCAGTCTTAATCAGCACTGTCTGCATGATGATAGAGACTGCTAAGCTGCCAGAAGTAATTTCTTTCTATGAGACTTGAAACAGTGGTCCAGAACAGTTGTAATCTTTGTATATGTGTACTTTGTTTATTTTTAATGTAAAATCAAGGGCTTTAATTTCCCATGGTGTCTAACAAACAACTTTGATAGTTCCATCCTAATCTCCTGTAAATACCCATTTCTCCTCCCCTAACCTTACTCAATTTCTACTTCCACAAAGTATTCTGTTTTTTTCAACACATCACACAGACCTATCTACAACATCACATTTATCAACAGCGAGGGCTGTGACAGAGAGAAACCAGCCCTACTGCACAGTGCATAACACATTTGGGAATCCTTTCTAATAAAAAGGGATTTGATTAAAGGCAGCCAAGTACCACAGATCAGCAACTGAATCAGCACTAAAGAAAGAATAGTAGCTTAGACCTAAAACACTTCAATTTGCTGATCTGCCAAGGACTTCCCAGGAGAAGTCACTCCATAACCTACAGGAGGGTAGGAGGAGACCTAACACCAAAGATCATTAGTATGGTAGTGTGACCTTTCCACAAAGCTACTTAAGTCAAAATTGATTTTTTATTTTTTTGATCACATTGATTGAGAATACCCAGCATGCATGTTTAACTATTAAAAATTCAGTTGGGTTTTTTAAAATTTTTATGTTTAGTGACTGTATTTCCATGCTTAAGCACTGCCTTGCCAATGGCAGCTAGAGGATTTCTCAGTGACTGGATCATACTGCTGTGGTAAGTCTAGCCAGCAAACAACGGCAAACTGGGATCTTCATGCTCTCAGTATGCCTCCAGTATGCTGCTTCTGGCTCTCATCATGTGCCTGGGCTCCCCAGGAACACAGTGTGAACCTCACTCTGCTGCCAGCTCCGGGTGTCCACATGAGCCATCACTGCCTAGAACACTGCCCTCCACTCTGAAACCACCTTCAGTAATTTCCACCCAGGGAAGCTTCAGAGAGGTTTAGTGAGCACAGATGTGATGGAAGTTCTGGCTGTCCTACTCCTGAACTCAGCTTGTTTGGTTTGCTATCAGTACCAGCCAGCACTTCCAAGGCAAAGAGACAGCATCAGTGGCTGCTACTCCTCTAACATCCACAGGAACCTTCACTATGCCCATGGTGACTCCACAATCAAGATGTGTTGACTGAAACCCAGATATGGCAAGTGAAACTGCAGAAGGAAGATGGTTAAAGAAAAGATCCAAGAGTGCTGACAGGCCAAGTAAAATGACCTTTCTCCAGCCTGACAGTTCAAATGTAATTATTCCAACAAATTATTTTCATGACTTAATATTAACGCCTTGCAGCTTTTTAGCAAGGTTAATTAGATTCCTCAATTCAAAACCTATCTGCTCTTAACCAACTTTTAATATGCTGAAATCCAGTTTTCTAAATTCAAACTAATAAAAGTGATTAGCTGACAGCTATCTGGTATGCTACAATTACCATGGCATTTAGACCTCGGGCGGAAGATATTTAATGCAAATTGGAGTCAATGTCTCTGCCCATTTGTCCTTTTTCTGATTATTTGATCAATGTGCCATATGAATCTTGTACAATCCACACTACTATGCTAAACAAATAAAGAACAAAGGCAGAGATATTGGTTGAGACAGTTAACCAAAGTTGAAAGACTCTTTTTTCCCTTACACACTTAATTTGTTCTTTCCACATGAACATGAAGTTACTGAAAGGCACTGGCTGACAGCTCAAGTAGTTGGGTGTTCAGCTCTGACATAGCCAGAATTAGCACAGAACTCCTGGCCTGTACTTCCCATATCAAAAATCCACATTCACTCTGGATCCAGAGACCATCTTCCCTTGGGAGAAGCTTAAGCTGGAACAAACCTAGGAGGATGAGAGCAGCCCATCTCTTTGATTTTATCCAACCATAAAAAGCAGTTGTGATCCAGAACTGCTGGTTTCTCCTTGTTTTTCTTGGTAGGTATATAATTAGTTGTGGCTGTGTCTCCCAAATGTCTGCATGGGACACAGCATGCTTAGAGAGCTGAGGAGTAGTTCAGTCCCACACATGGTTCTTCTGCACATCAACAATGCCAAGGCTGGACACTACTTCAGAGAATTCTTTCAGTGGCCTTGACTCGGGGTAGTCAGAAAATCAATCAGGTGCAGCTTATAATTAAACATCACCTGCCTGAGGCAGGACTGAGATGGTGGTTTGGTTTTCATCTTCCAGCTTGCATCGTGCATGATTATGCCAACTTTGATCATGCTACTGCTTATATAAACAACACTGGCAACATTTCTGAACACTCTGGAGTTTTCTTTCCATTTTCTTGTCTCCAACTGAATTAAGAGCTATTGACACAGCACTGGTCTGGACTCCTATCTGATAGCCAAATTGATGACCTAATGTTGAAAGACTTTATGTTCCAACCCTTTGAGCTATGTATCCCTTTTTGGATAAAAAAACTTTGATGTACCACACTCTCAAACAGCAGAGCCACCTTAGTATTAGCCACCTTACAGTATTAGTCTGCAAAACGCAGAGCATTTCAGCTTCATAAATACAAATGCTAAACAAAACTAAAGCTCCACTTCAGGAAGCAATTTCTGAGCTGTGAGGAAAATTAATCACTAGAACAGCTTATCAGGGTAGGTGGTTGACTCACCATTGCTTGAAGTCTTTAAGATAAGATTAGATTAAAAAAAAAAAGTTATGATTCAATCATATTTCTGGGAGAAAAAGTGAGTAGGATGTTAGGCAGTATAATGGCAAGGTCCTTTCTGACCTTGAATCCTGTGAATCTCCAAATTCTTTGTTGACCTATCTGAGTTCTCGGGCTATAAGGAGAATGGGGTGGGCTTTGGTCCATCAACCAGCTCCTGCCACTCACAGCTCTGCATTAAGAAAATGACTGTAACCAAATCTCATGCTTCAAGGCTTCAGCCATTTGCTTGAAGGAAACAGGAAAAAGGTTCCTCCCTCTTGTCCACCCCTCCTAAGGCCTAAATACAAGGTATGTTTGTTTGGTTCTTGCTTTGTTCTTAAAACATGAGAGAGTAAACACAAAAGGATAAGGGCAGAGATGAAGTCAAATGCAGCAGCACAAAAAATGCTCTCTGGTTATACTCTTTTTAGTTAGTCATTCTGGTAACAGCTCAGATCTATGCTAGTCATCAATTCTGATGCCTATCAATGTTTATAGAGAAGACATTTTGGCTGTGAGGATGGAGACTAGAGATGGTAGCAGGTGCTGATGGAGAAATGGGACTGATACCTACTCCATCTACAAGGGCAATGTTTGTTTGATGAGAACATCTTCACCTTCTCATGCAATCACATCCCTGTCACTGCAAGATCCTTGTTTATTGGTGACACGTTGGGTCCATCTCCTTTCTGATTAAATCAAACCAGGAAAGTTTCCATAAGCTGGAAGTGGTTTGGTCCAACCAAACTCTACATCAAATAGACCTTGAGAGAAATCTAAATCAAGTTTATAAGAAATGATGAAATAAAGGAAGGTAAAGAACACAAAATGAATGGTGTAAACACCTCTACAGACTACAGCAATTTGTTTCCTGACAACAGTATTATCCAAGTCTGTGAGAAACTAAGCATTGAAGGTGCCCAAGGCTCTTGACTATCATGCAGAGTTCAGAGTCTGTATTGCCTGTGTTTTATATAAAGGCAAGATATATATTTTACACCTATAGATGCCTGAGGTAATACCATTCTATACCTCTTAAAAAAAGGAAATCAGCTGCTTAGCTTCTCCTAGGCAAGGAAGATGACATGTTTATGAGACAATCAGTTCAGATTTGTCTTCCTTGTACTTGTTGGACTCAGTTCTGGGCAAACAAGTCACCATGTAGAACCAACCTGACTGACTTAAAATAGATTTCCTTTTAATCTATGCCAGCATACAGAAAATTAAAACCCATGCCTTGGGAGCAGAGCACAGTTCCACTGCCAGGTTTTTTGCAGCTGCAAGGAGAAAGGATGGGGCAGGTGGGCAAGACAGTGCATCACACCTGAGTTCAGTCTGGTAGCCTAGAAGCTGGGGACAGATGGCATGAAAATGAACCAGACACTGAAAAATTCAACTTTATAACCAGAAAGACTGTAAACATACAGCAAGTGAGCATGAGATTTATCCTGACATTACAGAGGAATTCCTATGGATGATTACACTTCCAGGCCAAGCATGGAAAGCATATCCATCAATACGAATGTCACTACATTAACAGCACAGCTGTCAGGCCTCCCTGTTATGGAACCTGGTAAATACAGAAAGAGGCTACAGATTGATTCAACATGATGTGGCACTGCTCACCGAAGTAGTCATCAGAAGGAGGATTCTCCATGTCATATAGCATTTTCTTGGTCAGATGTTCCAGCTCATCCTCAGGCCTGAAGGCAGGAGTGCTTGATGTGGGTGCAGAGCCTGGATATCCACTCTGAAAATAATAATAAAGAAAAAGACAAACAGTCTGTGATGTGGTATAAAAGCATTTGCCCACACTTAGCAGGCCTATTGGCTGTTTGGTGTTGAAACTCATTCTTTGTCTTATTTTTGCTTTTTTTAAAACCCGAGGGATTCATGCAAGTAAACATCTCATTTAATGTAATGAAAATGGACTCCTAAAAATATCCAGCGAGGTGCTATATATCCTGCTAGAATGAGAAGTATTCTGTGCCTCATAATTAGGGGCCTACTGAGTAGCACATAATAATAAATAAAGGAGAAAATTATTCCAAGGATAACTTGATACAAACATTTTCCAACACTGTAAAAGGCTTTGGAAGCACTTCGGTGTGGATTTGGCAAAAACTTCCATCACTTAACAATGCAGTATAAAAGATCCTAGAACAATCGCTCCTTATAGTGGTGGACTCCGTGGACAAAGACACAACCCTGAGCTGCTAGTGATGGTTTTTTTGACATAAATTCTGCTGTTACCATTAGTGAAGGCAGGAGCTGTTCCACAGATTTTTAGTACTTAGGGATACAAAGATTCTAATATAGGCTTAGAAGCTGAGACCTCTTGGCCTTCATATGCTAACGGCTGGCATACAGTATTTGCAGTCTGCCTCAGTGAGTCTCCTCGCTGGGAAACAGCAGAAGTGGGATGTATTTGGGCATATGGGCATATTTTTTGAGAAGTACAGAAATAGTCTCATGCCTAGAAGTTTCTTAGAAGAAGCTAAGTTTGGCGTCCATAAAGAGAAACTCGGTCATTTCAGGATTAAAAATTGCTGACACCAGCTCTCCTTACATGCACTGCTTTCTTGAAAGACTTTCATGTAAAAACTAACTCATTTATGAAATGTAGCATTTCAGTAAAGCAAGTGATTTCATTGACTAGTTACTGCCTTCATCAAGGAGTGGACCTTAAACATGAAACTTATGAGCCTCAGTCTATAAGGAGGTATTTTTCCATGCTTCATATCCACTTCAATGGGAAGAAAACATAAAATCACTGGAGAAACAATACACTGGCCACCTCTATCTGGTTTATAGAAATTACCTCTGACATGATGAATCTTTATTGAGATAGTCATGTTCAATGGAGAACAGCAACTTTAAAGCACTGCAAGAGAATTAACTAAATGCTTTCACACTTTTTTTCTTTCAGGCAAGAAGGAGATTTCAAATGAGACATCAATCAATGTAAAGAAGGTCTCAGAATGGTGCTTAGCAATAATACTTCAGTCATCCACTCCCAGAAACCAAACACTTGCATGTTCCTGACCTTGTCATATTTATTTTCTCTAGGGGTCCTGCTGAGCTGTACACACCATCACCCCCTGGCTCACTGACCTGGTCTCTCTTACAGGCACTGTCCGAGCGCAGCAGAGTGGCCACGCTCCTCAGCAGGGCTGGGATTGCCATGTGCACCCACTGCCTGCTTGCCCACTGCCCTGAAACAGAGCTGCAGTGCACCAGGGAGCTGCCTGGGAGAAGGGGCACCTGAAATAAGCTCCCGGCTGGATGAATTTCCTTGGAGGGCTGTGCGAGGTCTATTTGCCATATGTTCGACCTTCCTGATTGAGAATATCCTGACCTGCCATACGTTCAGGTTTTCCCAGAGATGTTCTGCTCAGGGATGTTTTTTCTGAGCAATATTCAAGGATTTTGTATGTTTGGCCAGATTCCTACATGCCTTAGCAGTTGTTCTGAGGAAGGTGTTGAACATCTGGAAATCCTGAACATCCACATGCAGCTCAGTAAACTCCATTGTATAAAAGCAACCACACTGATGTGCTTGGGTTACCACAACTTATTTTTCTCATATGGGAAGATGGGCCTGTGGAGTGCATAGGACTTGCAAGTCATGTAAGTGACATATCTGTGGGATATGTTATTTTGGTGGGGATAAGGCCAACCATATGACAAGAAGTTTCAGAGCCAGGTACTTGACCCCACACACTCAGACGCCCTTGGCCAGTGCTTTGTGGCTGTTTTTAGAAGGCTGGTTGACAACTATTTCATTAGAAATAATAAATAGCACAACTCTAAAAAACCCCGTTTATTAATAAGGCAATTAAAGGTGCCAAATGTAAAGCATTTAATCTTGGAACAACCTTTTTCTTCCCTTTGCTCTCTTGTTCCTAAGAGCTGATCATGAATCTTGCCTGAAAATATATTTTAATACAGCAAGTGCAGCCAAGGATTTATTAGGTTGAGAAATAAAGCTGGCATCTGAGCCTCTTAAAATATTATTACATCTACTGTACCTATTTCAGTTTCCATGCAGAAAGGAATGACCACTGCCACCCCATCAACAGAGACTCCTTCCCTAGATTTTGCCTGGAGAAGACCATACAGCCCAAAGCTGATGGCAGCCCTGACCCCTGTATTTCCCCATTTAGCAATCACTAGCGTGACACGAATGCATGGAAGTGCCATGCTCCAGATTCTTCTGCTGTGCTCTGTCCACACATAGCCTGAAATACTCCTTTTACTCTTGGGCCTTGTAATAGAAATGGACCAAACCAGAAGGCACGAGCTGCTATCTGTTCACAGAAAAGGGAAGCAAGATACATGGAGCTGAAGTGATTTGCCCATCATCACACATGGGCTCCAAGTCAAAGACAAAACCTGCATTCAGGCTGCTGCAAACCCCTTGTCTTCAGCTTTGCATACAGCCCATCTGCAGACCTACCCCAGCCACTCTGCAACCCTTACCACCTCATCTGCAGGCCACCCCCAGCAAGGCTTTGGCAGAACACCTTGGGCAGGGCATGTGTGAGGCCTCTTCCTCTCTTCCATGCTGGCTTCTCACACCTCCTGATCAAGGGGCCTTCTCATGCTCACTGCAGTAAGAGTTTGGACTGTACCATTTAAAAAGAAAGACCAAAATCTGCAGAATTTCAGTTCCATCTGACTCTCTCTGGTTTTGGAGGCCACGTTGCCTCATACACACGATAAACAGGCTGCTCTCGTATTTTATCTACATTGCACTTTTTCCAAACCAGGCAGATTTCTTACCCAGGACCCGATGTCAGCAAAAACAACAAATACCAACCACAATGTTATGAGATGCTTTAACTTATTTTGACTAAAATGCTATGCCTTTTTGACCAACATTTAAGTAGTGCTAGGCACATCTTTTTCCTTCTTGCATGGCACACACTGACTGTGTGCCTCCAGGAAAATGCATTTCATGCATATGAACATGCTGTTGAGTTTGCTGGGACACGCACACACAGAAACATAGAGAGAAAAGTGTATCCTTAGACCAATCTAAAATGCTTGTTTCAGCAGAACAGTTTCCTTCCTCCTCTTTTGTTAGGTCAGGGTAAAAATATAACTCTGGCTTTCCTTACAAAACAAAGCTGTGTTGTTGTTGTTTATTAAACTTCCTCTATTTTCTCCTGATCTGTACAATGATCAAGTCTGTCTAGAAATCCAATTTGCTGCCTAATCTAAATCAGTTATCTTAATGTATTCTCTTTTCCCCATGATGTCTCAATTCTAGACAGAGCTCAAAGCTGGGGTCTCAAATTCCCTGAGCAACACACTGTCTCGCTAACCACAGCAACTTCAGGGATGATAAACTGACCCACGAAAATGGAAAAGAGCCTTGGTCAGCAAAAATCCAGCAGGAGGGACAATGCTTTGGGAGAAGGAGCACCTGAGACCAACCTTTGCTACTGCCATCACACACAGAGTAACCTCAGGGAAGAGCACGTCAATGTGCAGAAGCCAACTTATTAATAAACAAAACACTGTCCAGCACACTTAGTTAATGGGACGTTTAGGAAAATACCAGCATTCCCAGGGTTAAGCCCTGCGACAGAAAATATCTTCATGTTACAAATGAAAGGAAGTGAGTTAATCGCTTGGGCCGCTCTCAAAGTGCTGCAACAACATCTGGCTCATCTTCCTCATTGAAGTTCAGTTCCTAAAAAGCCAGGTCAAAAGAAGCAGTCGCGTGGAATCACCGCGTAATTATTTTGGTACACAAAGTTGATACTAGTTTCAGTGCTTCTCTGGTGTGTGTCTTCTCCTCCAGACTTTACTGGTAATCAGCTGCCTCTGAGGTAGTGGCTGCCCAGAAAATGGAGCTCTGCAGTTAGTCTGGTGCATTCACCAACATGAACCTTCCCCATCCATCCATATTTTTTTACCTGAATGGGTAAAACCCACAGCGCAATATCTGCAAAGACATTTGAAGATGATTCTGTGATGAATGTACTATCATTCAGAGTGCTCTATGTGTGGTCATTTTTCTTGCCCATTTGCAAATGTTGTAGAAGGAGCCTCTTCTCTCTGAGAGAAAATAACTTCAATTATGTGTTCCCAATTACATAAACGTGGAAATTATCTTCTTTTCAGAAGGTAGAATTAGCCCAATTTGGAATGGAAAGGCAGCCAGAAACATCTTTCACTGATACTTATATTCCCTTTCATTTTTTTCTTCTTGTTCATCTGCATAAAGTTAGCACTTTACTTTCTCTTCACTCACCAAAACTGATCACCAGTTAAATAAACAGTTAAGTAGCATCACAGCACGTGTTTTTATTCAGTGGCCTGACAAAGACCATACTTTTTCATTTAAGATATTGACTGTCCAAAACAATCGCAAACTTTCAGACCAAAAAGTCCAATGTGGTGCCACATCTCTCATGAGTCGTGTTCCCAAAGAAATATCAAGCTTGACTGCAGCTGTAATTCAGTTTATAATTAAGGGCAACTGATCTCTTTTACAGAGGAGATGCACTGGAAAAAAAATATTTTCTTTCTTGATTTATTTTCCCAGTGAAAAGTTACAGCTGCCAGAGATACAGATTCATACAGAATATGAATATAGAATACATACAGATTCCTGAAAAGACACTTTTGCCTAGATTCCCTGTGACGTGCACGTTCCTGGGTTTAATCCTGGTTGGAGAACAATGCATCAAGATCCTTTGAAGAAGGTGTCCTGCAAGAGGAGGTACCCACTGACATCCAGTGAGTGACCTCCTGCCCACACCAGCACCCTGAAATCACAAGTCTTTGGGCAGGCAGGACGAGGTGACCTCCAGGCTGTGCCTGTAGGGACAAGGCATCAGTTTCCTCACTGCCCACCTACCCTGTCAACACTTTCCACAGCAAACCAGTGATCCAGAAGGGGTACTTCTGGCAGCAGAACCCTCATTTGATAAACACTGGCTTGCTTTGAAATAGGACAGTTTTGTAACTACTTCAAAGCTCCAGAGTATATTTTTCTTTATTTTTAAACTTCATTGTAACTATCCTCACTTAGCTATCCATGCACATTCCCAGTCCCAATCCTGCTAAGCTTTTAGTCTCAATGATCTCTTGTGACAGTAAATTACACAGAATTTGAGCAATAATAATAAGAAGAAAGTCTTTTCTCTGTTTTAAGATCACAGCCTGCAATTTTGCCCAAATATCTCTTTTTCTTACACTGTGAAACTGGGATGCAGACAGGCGGAAGAGGAGGTATCTTGTCTAATAGTTTTAAAAAGAAGACAATAGAGCCAGAATGCAAAATCATTAATAGTTGAGAAGTTCCCAGGACTTCTGAAAATCAGGCTGCTCACAACGATGCCCGTTTCAACTCTCCGGAGCCCAGCTTTTGGATTATAGTCATGAAAACAAAATCTTCGTCTCTGTGTATTGATAGTGAATTCAATAGGATCACCGTACATGCACCCTAATTACTCTGTAAAACGGGTTTAACAATACTTCTCTATTAATTAATCAGTGCCTGCAAAGCTCTCCAAGCTTCTGTGATGTAAGAGACTACACAGTGACAGTGTTTTATTAATCATCAAGCATAGTAATAAATGAGCATGACTGTTTTGACCTTGGATTGTTTGTCTTCTATTATATGTAAACAGACTAAGTAGCTTTTCTTTCTATTATTCACATTCTCATGATTTGAATCTGGAAGGGCTGGTTATTTTTGCTAGGTGGTGTAAAAGTTGGATAGTCTGTAAACATCACTATCTGCTGCTTGCTTCTTCACTGAGCGCAACTGTTAAATGACAGCTTCCACTTCTGTTAGAGGGCTGTTGTTTCTGCCAGGCTCTGTGGTTTGTTTATATACTCAGGGTTAACAGGAGATGAGCTAGATTTTTATGGAGCAACACTGGCTGTTTCTCATTAGAAAAAGTAAATCAAACAGATCTCCATGTAATAAATATTTGACATGTTATCTCAGGAAACAGTAGATTTAAACTATCAATAAGAACACCTATAAAATACTACATATTAATTGCTGCTTAAATGTATACAAAGAAACAAGTGCAGCAGAGCCTGGTCCTGCCTGGGGCCTCTTGGCCCTATCACTACACAAACATACTTTTCTTCTCAAGGCTTAGCTCGTATGAAAAGGGGAGTGGGTTGTTTTGTTCTATGCTTTCCTATAACCCCATTTACTTTGGGAACAAACATTTTAGGCACTTTCAGAAAAAGCCAGGATCTTGGGGCACAAGCTGGATGGCAGCGCTGAGAGGGAGAATGAGGCATCCCCATTAACCCCACATACAGGTACTGAGATTGCATCATTTCAGCCCTACGTTTTTGGCAGGAAGAGCTTGGTTTGCTTCAGAAAATTACATCAGGAGGTCTATTCTTACTCATCTGTCTCAAGTTTGAAGGCTTTATTCTGCTCTAAGCTGCTTTCCTTTCCACATCCCTCTGGGCTCAGAGTCAAGCACTCTCTTACTTCCATGGATCATCACCAGCAGCAAAGACCCTACAGGCTGATTATCAACTCCCCCTTCTTTCAATGATGTAATGCCGTAGGCTTCCAGGGCTGTCTTCAAATAATTAATTAATTAAGCATTATATTTACTGCTATCAATAGGTCAAAAATCTGCATTTTGAAGTAGGAGCCATAAGGATCCACAGGAACTAAGTCTCAAAGCCTTAGTTCCAAGTGTAGGGAAGTGCTGTGAATGGGTTTGAACTCATAGAATCATAGAATGATTTGGGTTGGAAGGGACCTGTAAAGGCTATCTAGTCCAACCCCCTGCAGTGAGCAGGGACATCCTCAACTACATCAGGCTGCTCAGAGCCTCATCAAGCCTGATCTTGAATGTCTCCAGAGATGAGGCCTCCACAACCTCCCTTGACAACCTGTTACAGTGTTCCACCACTCTCATAGTAAAGAACTTTTTACTAATGTCTAATGTAAAATCTATTTTTCTCCAGTTTAAAGCCACTGCCCCTCATCCTGTGACTACATGCCCTTGCAAAATGTCCCTTCCGAACTTTCCTGTAGGTCCCCTTGAGGTACTAGAAGGCTGCTATAACATCTTCCCGGATCCTTTTCTTCAGGCTGAATAGACCCAACTCCCTCAACCTGTCATTGTAGGAGAGGTGTTCCAGACCTCTGATCTTTTTATGGCTCTCCTCTGGACCCACTCCATCAGGTCCATGTCCTGTGTTGAGGGCTCCAGAGCTGGACACAGTACTCGAGGTGAGGTCTCGCCAGAGCAGAATAGAGTGACTGAATCACCTCTCTCAACCTGCTTGCCACGCTTCATTTGAAGCAGCCCAGGATGCAACTGGCCTTCTGAACTGCAAGTGCTCATTGTTGGCTCATGTCCAGCTCCCCATCCACCACAACCCCCAAGTCCTTTTTTGCAGGGCTGCTCTCTATTACTTCATGCCCCAGCTTGTATTGAGAATGAGGATTGTTTTGACCCAGATGCAGGACCTTGCACTTGGTCATGTTGATCCTCATGAGGTTCACTTCTCCAGCTTGTCTAATTCGCTTCTTGTCATCTTGACTATGCATCTTGGGATACACAGTACCATCTAGGGCTTCTTGCCTGGGGAAATGATGAGCCTCAAAACCAGTACACAACTCCTGTGTTTAAATCCAAGCCAACACTACTGAAAACCATTGAGCTGTGAGGGACTCTGCTCACAGAAGTGGCACACCAAAGCAGGACTCATGGTCTCCCTGCCAACCAAGCTGCAGCCTTATCTCAAAGGACAAGCATGAGAGTATACCCCATAAATATGGGAATGCTCCAAAATTCATGATGAACACAGATGTGTTCGCTCACACAGCACACAACTAGCCCAGGCAATTCATTGACACAATAAAACCACAGCAGAAACCTATGCTCCTTCCAAAACCTACCCTGCCAGAAGCAGCTCTAAAACACAAGGACATAACCAAGCTTTGGTCATTTTTTAGTTGTTTTCTTTTGCAAAATGCTTCACAAAGGCAGAGCTCAACCATTTACCAGGATGATGCAAAGTGACACCGTGTAACAGGCCCACACACCCCTCCATTGTGGTGCCACCTCTGGTGCGGTGACTGGGGAACTCACCCCCGTTCACCACACGGCGCTGGGTGCTGGACGGGGTGTTTGTGCCCTGGGCAGCACCTGCCCTGCCGTTCAGGTTCATCACCCACTGAAAAAATAGGCTGTCCCAGCTGCAGTGCCTTATCAGGTAACAAAACCAGAAGTGCTGGGGCATCACTCGTTTCAAAAGAAAAATAAACCTCACCATTTTAATGATACTAATTTTGCATGTGAAGCTTGCATTCATACTGTATTAACAGTTTAAATATAACTTTCTTGCCAGATGCCTGAATATGCTAGAAAAGATCCTTAAAATACGCAAATTGGGTTTCTGTTTTAATACACAAAGAAACTTAAAATCACATCACTTTCCATCACCAAGACAGGTTTCAATCTAAGCTTTTTTCATGTGAAAACTATAACAGCAAACAAATGGTTAACCAAATGTGTTTAACCCACTATCTGTAGTCTCACTTTTACTCAATTGTGACATGGGACATTACACTTCCCAGGACACCAGTGACTTAAATGAAGACTACACATTTTGCTTAACATTAAAAGATTATATATATAAATTACAGTAAAAAAAAAAAGCTTCTCAGACTGGAGCTGGTGCTTGGTTCAGCATCCACAGGATGGGAGGGCAGGATTGCTGAGCTTTACCCTCAGCAATTTGCTTAACCCGTCTGATCCTGCTCCCTGCTGTTATAAATGCTGTTCATAATGTCTGGCTGTCTCAAGAGAGTTTGAGAGTCTCAATGAACTCTTGATTACAAAATGCTTTGAGATCCTTGAATGAAAAATGCTGAATGAGTACAAATTATGACTATTATTAATTATCTTTAGTAGACAAAACTGTGCCTCTTTTCACCCATATGCACCTATGCTTTGTCTTCTAAGATTGTAACATCTTCAGGACAAACACTGGCCTCCCACTATGCCCCTCAGCAGTCATCTTGTATAAATAAAAATGATCAGAATAATATTAGCAAAAACAACAGTGTGGCAAAAGCAAATTACATTCCTAATGGACTTAAAAATTTCTTCCTCATCTCAGGACTGGAAGATTTCTCCATTTTACATATGTTCTGATCCCATAATCACCTGTTCTCTTTTCCTCATGTGTAGCTGCTTTCGCTCTAAGAGCTTTACTGGTTTTTTTTTTCTCTTTGCTCAGGGCACGTTTCTTGAAGTGGTTACTTTAGGGTCCCAACCCCTTTTAATAAAATGAATACAAGTTGCTTTGGAAAGCAGATGGGGAGCTCCAAACACGTCAGAGAGTGTAAGCACTTAGTACAATCCTTCATTTGACTTTCTCAGGTGACTGAGTCAGGGGAAAGGAGGCAGAAGCTTAACAGACAGTCCCGACATCTGGATTCTGCCCAGGCCATCTACTACACTTACCCCTCAGCTGAGGTGTGCTTTAAGCATGCCAAAAAATATTTAAAATGACACCTTTTCTCACGATGCAAGACAGACGAGAATTTGCAACTAATAATGACAAGATTGCTATTCTTCAAAGTCAAGGGGAGAGCTCATACGCTTGCACCTCAAAGATTTGTGGTGAAAGATTATAGAGTATTAAAAAAGCACTGACACAGCTCGAGACACTATGTAAGCAAGAAAGATCTGAGTTCATACTCTAATTTCTGCTTCATTTAGAACATCTCTGTATCTTATACCTCCTATATGGATGGATTTGTTACTAAATTGCTTTATACACTTTTAAGAAACTGAAACTTTACAATCTGGATGAGGGGATTGAGTGCACCATAAGTAAATCTGCAGATGACACCAAGATAGGTGGGTGTGTTATCTGCTAAAGGGTAGGAAGCTTTACAGTGAGACCTGGACAGGTTAGATCAGTGGGCAAAGGTTAACTACATGGGGTTCAGGGAGGCCAAGTGCTCTTGGGTCATGACAACCCCATGGCAAGCTACAGACTTGGGGATGTGGTTGGAAAGCTGAATGTTGGAAAAGGACCTTGGGTGTCAATAGTCAACTAAATATGAGCCAGCAGTGCATGCAGGTGGCCAAGAAGGCCAATGGCATCCTGGCTTGTATTAGAGACACTGTGGCCAGCAGAAATAGGGAGGTGAATGTCCCCCTGTACTTGGAACTGGTGAGGCCACACCTTGAATACTGTGTTCAGTTCTGGGTCCCTCACTATAAGAGGGTCATAGAAGTGCTGGAGTGTGTCCAGAAAAGGGCAAAAAGGCTGGTGAAGGGTCCAAGGCACAAGTCCTGTGAGAAGTGGCTGAGGGAGCTGGGGTTGTTTAGTCTGGAGGAGGCTGAGAGGAGACCTTCTTGCTCTCTACAACTACCTGAAAGGGGGCTGGAGTGAGGAAGGGGACAGCCTCTTCTCCCTGATGATGTATGACAGCACCAAAAGCAAGATGCACCAGGGGAAGTTCAGAATCACAGAATCACACAATGTTAGGGGTTGGAAGGGACCTAGAAGATCATCTAGTCCAAGCCCCCTGCCTGAGCAAGATCACCTAGACCAAGTCACCCAGGAACAGATCCAGGTGGGTCTTAAGTGTCTCCAGAGAAGGAGACTCCACAATCT
>WYEA01023155.1:13820-26243 GCA_033558465.1 Alcedo atthis | reverse complement strand
GAGATGGCAGCAAGGACAAGTTGTTCCATCACCTTTCCAGGGATGGAGGTGAGGCTGACGGGCCTGTAGTTACCCGGATCTTCCTTTTTGCCCTTTTTAGGCTGGATATTAGGAAACATTTCTTCACTGAAAAGGTTATCAAACATTGGAATGGTCTGTTCAGGGCACTGGTGGAGTCACCATCCCTGGAGGAGACTGGTGTGCAGACCCAGTGCTTAGGGGCATAGTTTAGTGGTGAGCTTGTAGTGTTGGGTCATAGGTTGGCCTGGATGATCTTGAAGGTCTCTTCCAACAAAAGACATTCTGTAACACTTGCAACAATTAATTCTCCTCATGGAGAGCCCTCTGTGAGTACCTCTAGGTCACCTGAATCTCAGCTTAGTCATCAACATCGTCAAGTACCATTTGCAAAGATGTGTTATTTTATTAATGAGGAGCAATCATCCAGACTATCAGTACTGAGGCTCACAGCAGCTCACACATACCACTTCTACCAGCAAGTCCTGTCCTCTTTGTTATCTCCAGCCCAAGCAAGGACAATGGCCTCTTCACTAAATTACTGGACTGGAGTTGATCACAATGAGTGGTGATTAAAAAAGTTGAAGATCCCTCTCAGCTTTTGTGAAATGGAGGTGCCCACCAGGAGCAGGCAGTTTGCTTGCAGACCTAATGCCACTTGCCCACATCAGAGCATGGGCGATTGGCAGCAAGCTCTGGGCTGTGCAGGCTGCATCTGCATGGCACTGGCTGTACTTGCAGGTGCTACTGTGGTGCTGAGCACTGTCAGGCAGGGGATATGATACATTAGCAGTAAGGAAAAAGGCAATTAAACAGTGCCATCAGGAGCAGAGGGACTAATTCAAAAGGAAAGAATGAAGAGAGAGTGAAGGGCTGCAGCCCCCAGTGAGCACCTTGATAGCTGAAGCACTGCTGCTGTAGGAGAGACTTGTACATGTTCTGCTATCAATTACCTCAGGATAATCAGAAATAATATTTTCAGAACAAAGTGGTGCCAAATTCTATACTGTGCTGGGGGAAAAAGGCCAGGGTAAATGCTCGTCAGATAGATTATCATTTATTTTACCCAATGTACTTATGAAAATGATCCCTCATTTGGCTCACAGCAGTAGAAAGTTCTCAACAGTCATAATTCTCCTGTAATACAGTCCAGGGTAGTTAAGTATTACTCATGTAAAAGCTCCAAGTCTCCCTTGAAACACTGTCCCTGCTCAGGAATTTCCCATGATGAGAGGGATATGGGAACTGAGGAAAAGGACAGCAAGGGATGAGGAATTATTTTCCCTCACAAAGAATCCAGCACAAGGTGGACAAATTGTGTCAGGGAGGCAAAGAAGCAGGGCTCATGGGTTACCAAAAAATGCTGCAGGAAGTTTCACTGCAGTTATTCAATATTCAGTCTCAACCTTCTCCTTGCAATCTGCTGGAAGAGGAGTGAAGATCACAGCTGGCTGTGCTACTCCCAGCTGTTGTGGATTCTACTCAGCCTGCTTGTGCAGAGGGCACAAGAGGGCTCGTGGAGAAGAGCCACAGAGGCAGAGAGGTCAAGGTCAGATCTGGAATGAGGGTTCTGATGACATGAGGAAAGAGCCAGGGTAAAAAGCAAATTAGCCTTTTCCACCACAACAATTAAAAAAGGCAGACTTAGAAAAGCAAGAGAGAAGCACTGACAGGAAGCAGGAACGTCCAGTCAGAAGGCAGGGTGCAGAAAGGGATTTGACAGCCTAGCAACAGAGGGGAGGATGGGATGAGGCAGAGGAAGGAGAATAAAGTACAGTCTAGCTAGGAGCTTCCAGAGCTGAAAAGATCCCATGGAGAAAGGGCTGTATGCACCCACTGCATGAAGACCACCAGCTTAGGGAAGACTAATGTGCAAAGGAGATGGATGAAATGGATGGACAAACAGCATCCTCAGAACAGGGAGTGAGCAGGATATCAAGAGCAAAGTGAAAAGTTTCAGTATCAGCTGATTGTACTGAATCAGCACCCTTGCACAAGAACTATCAAGCGCTCACCAAAACCCACCCATTTCAGCCTATGGGATGGGTCAGATGTTTTCAGACACGTGTGTTCGTGTGCTCTTGCTGGAGCATCAGGGAGGGAGGGCAACCCAGAGCAAAGTACTACACCCTCACTCTCACTTGATTCCCACAAGGAAGGGTTATATTGGGTTAAAATGTCACATGCTCCCCGCCCCTGCTTCCCCTGTTGCATCTCACGTTGATCCCACAATCATCACAGGCTTTCCAGCTAAATGGAAAACTACTTTGTGGTCATGATGCTCCAGATGTAAGTGCAGAAGTGTTTGTGCTGTGGGATTGTGCTGTGTACTGCAGAGATACCTACAGTCTCCAAATCAGATGAAGTTAGGAATAGAAGGAACATGGAGAAGAAACTCCCTCCTCACTGCTGGAGCCAGAAGGGGATGTGGGTTCCCTGGATTCAGAGCCATTCTACTGTTTTTCCTCATCCTTTGCTTTGCCATCAGCCTCATGATCTTGGCAGTCAAACCAGGATGTGCACTAAGGAAGGGAATCTGAATTTCCCCAGCTGCAGCCTCTAAGGCCGCTGCCAGCCTGAGGGCGCAGCCACTGCACTGACATACAGACCTAATGATCTGCACTGTTCAAGGCATCAAATGCTTGAAGAAACTTGCCCTGCTCAGCAGGCCACGCTCAAGCTGTTATTTCTGTGCCGTCTTTCGTGTGAGGCTGGGATTGACTTTGAGGAGGTCAGGAAGAGCCTGATGGCTCAATAAATAAGAGACACTTGGGAGAGTTAGCAGAACTGACAGCTCAACAAGATCCATGTTTAGCTGTCAAAACATTCCTCCATGTACAGAGATGCAGCTAAGAAGGCTGTTCACATACCTCCTGGGCTAGAGATGAACTTATCTTGCTAATTGGTCAAGCACTACTTTGTGGAGAACAGAGCAAACTGGAAGAGGCGGTGGCATGTGCAATTAGAGCTGAGGAGGCTGAGGGCTGTGCAGGACTTAATGTTGTGCCTGAACTGCTTTTATGTATTAAAATGATCACTCTGTCCATGAAACATTTTCGTGTCCTGTTCAGCCACAACAAGAGCAGCAGTCCCCTTCTGTTTTTTAATGATTAAGCAGCTCGCAGGTTGACTGAGCAAAGGCTGAAGGGGAAAAACGAAGAGATAAATATAATTCTGCTTGCAGAATTTACTTGAAAATGATGGGCTAGACATTCAGATGGTGCAAATCGGAGTCGCTCCAGGGAACTCGCTGATTTACACAGCAGTGGAGGATCTAGCTCAGCGTGCCAAAGTGAGCAACGTACTCAGGTGTACATTGGCTGGTTGAGAGGCACTATTTGAGTCAACAAGGCTGTCCAAGTCTGACCCAGACTAACTGCAGCCCCCTGAGCCCTCAGCTGCATTTATCTTTCACATGAACATATGACACCGGAAGAAAACCAGCTCCCAGGCTGACAGAACAAGAGCGAACACTGCAGACAGACCCCATTCTCTGGGGATATGGGTGAGTGAAACCTGTTTCCTTGCAGGTGATGCTCCAGGGCTTAGTTAAAGTCCCTGTCACCAACTACAGGGCCCCACTCAATCTGGCTTTAATGGACTCCTGCTACCATTTTCAGCTCAGATTAACCTTTTTCTTCAATGACCTCCTCTTTCCTTGCTCTTTTTGAGGAGCTGTCTCCCTCTTGAAGATGACCTCAGAGCAAGCAGGCTCTCCTCACCTACCTTTGCTCCTAAGAGCCAAGCAAATTACAAAAGCATATTCAGAAAAAAAAAAGTTGTGAATGTCAAAAAATTTACAGATCCTTCCTCCTCTTTCCTCAAGACTAAGTATTAGGCTCCCCATGCTCCCTTTCTGCCCCTCTGCATTGGTTTTACACTATTAAATACGGGTCTCAGGCCCCCTCCATGTGTAAGACACACATCTGAAAATCACTCACACACTTTAGAGGGTTTGCAACATGAAGTTGAAGCAGAGAAGACAGCAAAGTGCTGGAAGAGACTGCCTGTGGAGAGTCTGTGATTTCCATCACAGAGGCTTTTCAGAGTGGGAACAAACAAATATTTGTGAAGAATGGCCTAGGCAGCGTTGATCCTGTCTCTGAGCAGCAGACAGATCTTCAAGTCTGTTCCAGCCTTATTGTTTATGCTGCTGTGATTGTGATAGCAGTTGTGACATTCTGCAACAGAGTTGAGCAAAGCCAGCTGAAGGCCCTATGGATCATCTTCAGGGTTGAAGCTGCTCACAGGAAAGGAAGATCATGGATGGTGTTACTTTATGTTTTTGTTCCAGATGCTAAAGCAAAGAACTTTTTTTTCAGAAACAGTATGACAAAGAAGCTGGGTCACAAGAAGACACACAGACTGCCCTGCTTTTACCATCTCCAAGGTGCTGTATCTCCAGCTTAGACTTCAGATGCATGTGGCAACTCACATTCAGAGCACCCACTGTATGGGCTGTAAATATTTGTGTTAGACAAACAGAGGGCTTCTTTTGTCCTAGCCCATGGGAATGCCCATCTGGCACTGAGTGCTGAATCCCCATTCAAACCTCCCTGAAGACAGGATGCAGTGAGTCTGGCAAGGAGCAGGGAAACATGAGGAGAGGAACTGTTGAGAAAATCAGCATCAGTGCCCCAGACAGCAAAATGCAGCACGTGTCTGTTTTGCAAAGACCCACTTGTGTCTGCAATGGATGGAAGGAAAGAAGTTGCTCCAGAAACATCTACGCAAGCCCTCCCTGCAATACCACCTTACGGGGAAAACAAACGGCAGGGGAGCTATCTGATCCACTCATCTCAAAGTCTTTCAGCCACAAGACGGTATTTACTAGCTGGTACCAGACAACATTCAAGCAAAGAACAGAAAGTCACTTTCCCAGCCCTCCTTGTGAATTGCTCCCATCTGCGCAAGAGAGCAATCCAAAGTCTTTATGCCCAGGACAGCGCTGCAATCGCACGCTCCGGGTTTGAAACCCAAAATAGCGTGAGCCAGGCCAGGGCGAGGCTGGTACAACCATCACAGGCAGCTGCACTAAGAGAGGAGACGCTGCAAGCGGCTCTCAGGGCACGGGTTGCTAGGGAACGTGGCGAAGCCGCCACAGATTTCGCTGCCGCTCACTGGCTCCATCCCCTCTTCCCGCCTCGCTCAAGCTGCACCAGCTTCTTCGCCCCGAGAGTGCCGTTCTTCCCGGCTGAAGTGTGCAAAAACAAATCTGCTGGCAACAATGGAGCACCACTGCTTTCCATGTGTTCCCAAGGAAAGAAATCCCTCCAGTCTTTGATCTTCAAAGGGCTGATGGGTTGGGGAGAAAAAAGAACCACTCTTGCTATTTGCTTCACCTCTGTGTGTTATTTCATTCAACTGTGCTACAATTAAGGGTAGGTGGCAAGCCCAGGTGGTGAAACTCAGCAAGTTGACTTCTTGGGAGCTGTGCTGCCTTGCAGCTGACCAGACGTGGTAGCCTGAATGCCATGATGTGCCCTCTGGACCCCTCCTCTAGCCCTAACATGCTGCTCTTTGAGTTTTTGTAGGAGCCAACACAGCTCTGCAAACACAACTGGGAACCTCATGGTGCTCCCACTGCCCCAGTGGGCATCAGGGCTTACAAGAAAGGGCATACAAGAGAGGGAAGAGCTGCTAGAGAACTGGGAGGGAAGGAAAAGGAAACTTCTGCCTTCTGAAGACAGAGGTGAGGTAATGAGAGACCAGTGACCAAGGTGGAAATAAAAAGGCTTTCCAGTATTAATCAATCTTTAAACAATTTGACTGATTAGGAAATGCAGTGCTCTCTACTGAGGCATTAGGGATTTATATTTAGATGTTGGGTGTTTTTCCCTACCCTGCATTATTTTTAGCTATTAATTGATGCTAGGCTGGTAGTGGCTGCTGTCGGATCAATGAGGCTTTCCCGTGATGGCAGCCGGATGGGAGATGACAATCTAAAGTTGGATCCTGCTTGCCCTGGGACGCTGCCTATTGCTGGAGTCCTTGGCTGCCCAAGGGGACAGTGAGACAGCAGAGCAATGTCTGGTTGCCCAGATCTGTACTCACACAGGGATGTGGGCCTAGTCAAATGGTCTTCAGTACCAACAGGGACTTAATTAAACTCCAAAAGTGGCAGAAAGGAGACATCTAGCAAGCCTGTATAACTCTAGAAAATAACAAGAGAGAACAGATTTGGAAGTAACTTTGAGAGATGGCTTAATAAACTTCTTTATCTGAAGAAGAAGGAAAAAAAAAAAAAAGTATGTGTTTGAAGACCTATTAGATCCGTTAATTCTGGAAGCTGAGGTAAAAGCATTTCATTTTCCTAGTAATAGCATTGCACAAATCTTGGGTGTCCACAGTGCTTTCATTCACAGTACTCTCTAGACAAGGGGAAACTCATTAAATCCCCAGGGCAGAACAAATCTGCATTTTCTACCAGCTGCAAGGTCCTGTCTTCATGAAGGACCATCACCTCATGATCAAGTGGTAAGAAAATACAAGAAGCATAAACCAATAAAATACTGACTAGTATGTAAAAATATTAATGCCTCCACGAGTCAATGTAATTTGTAATTAGACTGCTTTGAGACAGGAAGATTTATGTTTCTTCTCAAAACCAGACTCTTAGGCAGTGTGACAGCAGGTTTCCTTACTTCAGGACAAACCAGGCAAGGATGGTCAAGGTCTGCTCTTGAACTTCACTCAGTGGCACAGCAGCAGCACATCCATATGCATATACCCACCATGCACTCGTGTTAGGTATCGTGTTAACCCCTAGCAAACAAGGATGGCTCTTATGAGGGAATACAAAAAGTTGAATGCAAGTGTGTGCCAGTGCATCAGCATTCCTGTTGAGAGCTTGCTCTGCACCACTGCGTCATCCTCCAGTGACCCTGTGGCATGACCTTAAAAATGAGAAATAGTGCCAGCATATCCTAGAGCAACTGTGTGAACAACACTAGCCCACCTTCATTTCCCCTTTAATCTACATTTCAAAAATAATATTCATCTGCAGAAATATACTAGGTTGATACATGCCAGGCACAATTTATTCCTCAGTTTAAGCCATATGGTTCTAATAATAGTGGCTAATAAAGGAAGAGTATGTTTTCAACTGTAATTTTTCAAACCCCATCAAAAAGTGGAGCAACACAGAACACTGCAGACTGCAGCACAGCACATGTGCTCAGTCACATTTTGCACTGCTCTGCACTTGCTCTGCTGATGGCCCTTAATTAATATGCACAACCAACTCAGCATCAAGGGCAAAGAGAAAGAGGTACAACTATGTGTATGCAAAAGCAGTACCTTAAATTAAAACAAACAAAGGAATTGCAACTGAAATAAAAGTGCATTTTGGGATCAGAGCCCTGTAGCAAACTTTGTAAGTAACCAAGAACAGAGGACATCAAGTTATCTAATGGGTTTTTGGCAATCATATTACTTCAGAAATAAATTCTCCGGTACTATGGAGACAAATGCTCAAGGCCAACCTTGACATCTTGGTCTTGGCATATCTCAATAACCTCTGCAGTTAAAATTATCCATCGGACACTCCCAGGAAAGACAGACAGTAGATTTCTCCGAGAGGAAAATCTGCAAGTAGCAACCATAGCTACCTCAGTAATGCTTAACAGAAGGTAAGCAGGGGCTCCAGGTATTAACACCCTGATCCAGAGCTGGGGGATTCCTACCTCATTTATTGTGGAAAAAAAGTATCATTCACAAAGTCATCCATAGAGTACGTACGCAACACAGCATTTAATATAATAGCCTGGCATCATCTGACTCCAGAAGAAACAGTAAGAGGATATATTTAGACAGCACATGACTCCAACCTCCAAGAATGCATCTCAAGGCGGTGGCAAAGTGGTCTTTTACCCCACAGTGTCCTTAGCCTGACACGTCTACTGTTCTAATCTACCAAAGAAGCACAGGCATGTGCAGCCAGGCTTGCTGGGGGTAGGTTGGAGTGTGGTTATCAATCTAACAAACTGTGCTCCACCACTAAGGCACTTGCTGTCTTTCAGCTGCCTCCCACAACTCTAATGAGCCCAAAGGCCAAGGAAAATCTTCCAGGTGACTTTTTGCTTATGGAAGAGAAACCCAACAAGCCACAGAGCTGGCAGCTGCACAAGGAGCTGCAGCAGAGAGATGCCCTTGGAGATCCCAGCAGTACACACACACACTTGAGTTTCACAGCTCGCCTCTGGGATGAGCTAAAACCATGTTCTCTGAACCTGGCAAATCCAACAGTGAAGACAGGTGTACACCAAAGGACCAAAGCAAAGCACAAAGCCACCTCAACATGATAGCCTACGCTGCTCAGCACAAAGAGGAGTTAGCCTAGGGTAACTCTGGGACACAAGTCTCCACTGAGGTCTGTATCACCTGTCTGACTTGACTGTACAAACCCACTGGAAGAAACAGTCCTTCTCTCTAAGGGTTGCAGAGTAAACAGGACCAGACTCATCTTTCTTATTAGTTACGTGTCTAATTGCTCAAGGTGACACAAATTTCAGTGCAGCACCTAAAAAGTCATTCCCTTCCTTATCGCCATGTTTATTAGTTCAGCTTTTTAAAAGATGAAGTCTATTATTTCTTATATCATGGGCTAGGAGACCAAAAGATAATGGAAAAAATAAAGAAGAAGATGACCATCTGACTTCTGGAGCAACTGGAAATTGTCTCCCATCATTCAGGGAATGCAGTTGTTTACTGTAGATATATATATTCCTTTAAAACCAGAAAAAAATCTGTCTACAGTAGGGCAATTTTTCACACAAGTGAATGCCAGCAGCTTACATTCCTCTCTTAGGGATCATATCTCCTGATACACATGACCCCTGCTGAAAAGCATCCAACTGAGGACACTTCTTGTTAACATCACAGAAAGAATCATCATTAAAAAGCCAAGCCCTCTGGAAAAGGGGGAGAAAAAAAAAAATCATGTTGCTAATAATCTGAGCAGCTCATTTCTAACTATCTATTTTTAGTCCAAGACGTATTTTTCTGTATATCTGTTTCTCAACAGATTTTCAGACCAGATCCCACCACCACCTGCTCTCTCTGCTCAGTGAGTACTAGTGCTAGCACACTAGTACTAGCTCTACTACGGGAACTAGCTGACGTACAGTTCACTGTTGCCTCCACTTTGCATCCTATGCACTTTCCCAAAGCTAGCTGCTGTGTTTGCAGCGACCTGAGAAGAAATACTTGTTCCCTTCATAATTAGATTCACAGTAAATGCGGGAAGTGAAGCAAAAAGAACACAATGTTCAAAGCTGCCACTCACGGTTAAATAATTAGTCAATATTACGCTCAAATGCTGCTCATGCCAATCTGTATGGGGAGGCATTTGTCCTTACATTACTTTGGCGCCTCGTTTCAGTAATTTCCATAAGCTGGCAGTCTGGCCTCAGCAGAGAATGGGTCACACCACTGCTAATTCAGAGAGACTACTAAACACAAATAAGAATGGAGAGGGATTAAAGGTGCCGAGGTGCTAACAAAGCTTTGGTAAGTAATATATGCAAGAAATCCTTTCACCTGATTTTTATAAAGTAGGCCTTGTCTAAAAACAAGGGAGCTAATTAGCTGATAATTAATGCAGAACCATAATCCTGTTTGGACTACATGTCCGTTATACACATAGAAGTGCTATAGGTTCCCAATGAGAGGGATTTGGTTGCTTCTCCACACTGCTCAGAGGTGTGCTCCTTTTCCTCAACAGTCAGTATCCTGTGGGCCCTGGTAGGATCCTGAAATGCTTCGCCAGTCTGGAAACAGTGCTTCTGAGGCATTGCTCCATCTAGATAATCGCATTGGTTCTCTCAGTGCAACAGGTACTGTGGCTGTATTTGTGGCTCAGAGCATTTGTGTGCACTAGAAGGGTTTGCTGACACAAGGAGCTGTAACAGCTTATACCTGATCTAGATCTGAACTTGACTATCTTGGAGCTCTAGGTGATGCCTAAATAGATGCTGTCACTTGTCTAAAGCTACCTTAGAAAACCTAACACATTTTATGAGCAATATGAACAAATACAGACTAACCCCTGGAATGTTCCTGTGTCACTTGCACAGCCTTTTTAAAACACTTCCATCAAAGGAATGGAGACTGTCAACACAGAGCTTAATCTCCTAGCAGCTGCATGGCTGTCTAGCTCTTACCTAGTTAGGCTACAGAAGTTTCATTTCCACTCCATGCCACCCAAAGGCAGGTGCTACAAACATGAATTAAGTTACCCTGTTGTAAACTAGAAACATAGAATGGTTGGGCTTTAAAGCTCATCTAGTCCAACCCCCCTGCTGTGAGCAGGAACATCCTCAACTAGATAGGTTGCTCAAAGCCCTGTCCAACATGACCTTGAATGTTTCCAGAGATTGGGCATCTACCACCCCTGTGGGCAACCTAGGCCAGTGGTGAAACATGCTCCTTATAAAATATTTCTTCCTTTTCCTTTCTATCTAGTCCAAATCTACCCTCACTCAGCTTAAAACCATCAACCCTTGTCCTTTCACAATAGACCCTACTAAAAAGTCTTTCCTGTAGGGCCCCCTTTAAGTACTGAAAGGCCACAATAAGGTCTCTCCTGAGTCTTCTTCAGGCTGAATAACCCATATCCATTCAGCCTCTCTTCATAGGAGAGATGCTTCAGCCCTCTTGATCATTTTTGTGGCCTCCTCTAGAACTGCTCTAACAAGTCCATGTCTTTCTTCTGTTGAGGACTCCAGAGCTGGATGATTACTCCAGGTGTGGTCTCAAGAGAGTGGAGTAGAGGGGAAGAATCATCTCTCTTGACCTGCTGGTCATGCTTCTCTCAATGCAACCCAGGATGTGGTTGGCTGCCTGGGCTGTGAGCACACACTGGTGGCTTGAGAAAAAGCCAGCTAGCTCAATGCTGTATGCTAATACAGAACCCCTTCCAGGTCTGATGGACTATGAAGCCCTTGCCTTAAAACTGTCTACAAGAAACAACATCATGATACTACGAAAAACTTTCTTTCAATGCATTTCACTGAGACTAAACTCAGGAAGGGTCAGTAAGAGAACCACACACCACAGGTGCATCAACAAATGGTGATCTGGAGTATGAAGAAGCCCAAGTAAATAACAGCTCCTTTCCTTAACCCTGCTTGCTCCTAGAAAGGATCCACTGATCTTTGCCTGGTTCAG
Organism: Alcedo atthis; assembly: GCA_033558465.1. Classification (NCBI taxonomy): domain Eukaryota; kingdom Metazoa; phylum Chordata; class Aves; order Coraciiformes; family Alcedinidae; genus Alcedo; species Alcedo atthis. The sequence continues at coordinate 15,056 of WYEA01023155.1, read as the reverse complement.
AAACTCTTGACTTGGGCTGGTTAAGAGCATCACTAACCAAACTCAGAGCATCACTGCAAAAAAAAAGAGCATGTCTTACAAGAACGTCCCACAGACACATCCAACCAGTGGAGTGCAGTTCTACTTTGAAGCACCTGTTGGATAAGGAGCCTAGTGAGCAGTGGGTGTGCACTTGAACACCCTGCCCAACCTTTCAGCAAGTGAGAGAGGGGCGAGAGGAGAAATATTGATAAGAGAACTCTGAAATGATTCATTTTGTCTGAGTTTTACTATGCATGCCTGACAGTGACTTCGTTAATCAGATAGCTCACATCTGGGTTGCCACCTTCCCCTGACTTCTTCATCCATGCTGGGGTAAAGACAGTGAAATGATATCCAAATTAGGAACTATTTATGATTAAGTAGAAAATTAATTGCTTTTCTTCCCCTTCTTCCTCTCTTTTGAAATACCCCTCCCAGGGAAATTTGTTCTGAGAAGCCCTTGTGAACAAACACATGGAGAGTAACAGAACATGGTCCATATGCACTAGCAACCAAAAATAAACTGCAGTCTGAAATGCACACAGTCAAATGGATTCATAATGTCTGTCTCTATGCCACAGTAACAGATGGCCAGTGAACTGTTACAAGACAAACCAAGACTAGTTAAACAGATGGGGAGTATTATTTTTATACTGGTTTACAAGTGAATAGTTAAGTTTCCACTAGGTTACCTGAATTACCATCAGAGGAGCATACTCCTACAGTCCCCATCCAGCCAAAAATAAATTCCATGGAAGCTTTCACCCAAGGAAGCTACTGTGATTTCTTCTTATGGCCTTTTGCTGGCACTGCTAGTACCTGTGGCAAAGCCCTCTCAGACATCAGCAAGACTGGCCCAACGCTGCTCACCTCTGCAAGCCCTGCTGCTGCTCAGGGCAGTCTGGGGTGTTCACTCTCCCTGGGCAGCCCTGCCAAGCTCTGCCCACGACCAAAAGAGCTGTGGCAGCAACGGGGTGAGAGCTGCAAGGGCTCCTCTTGCCACAGCCCCTCCTCAGGTGGTGTCCCTGTTACTAATGTTCAAAGCAGGTAGGATGCAAACAGGTGGGAGCTCAACTCAGGGGCTCTCTGGATCCTGGTGGCCAGAACCACTGTGGGGGTGCGGGAGGGGGGGGGGGGGAAACCATGCAGGCAAATGCATGAATGCGTGAGAGGGACTAAAGCCAGCAAACTTCTCTCCATTTTTCCTCTCTGCTT
>WYEA01023155.1:0-13720 GCA_033558465.1 Alcedo atthis | reverse complement strand
GAAGACGGCGGGGGGGGGGGGGGCGGGGGGGGGGGGAGGAAACCATGCATGCAAATGCATGAATGCATGAGAGGGACTAAAGACAGCAAACTTCTCTCCATTTTTCCTCTCTGCTTTGCAAGTCTCTCACAGACACAGTGGGTCAGGGGCATTTTCCGCTTCCCAGAGTTTAAGCAGAACAACTGGGTTCACAAGAGGGCAGGACAGACTAAACCATAATTTAATTAATAGCTCATAGTACCTTAAATCACATTCAAAAACTTGGATCATCAAGTCCAACCATCAACGCTACTCTACAAAGTACACCCCTAAACCATGTCCCTCAAAACCACTTCCAAATGACCCTTAAACACATCCTTAAGAAAAGAACTGGGCTTTTTAAGAACTACAGAACACCCTTTGACTATCAGAGCAGTCCACTATTTTCAAGGTGGGCAGAAGTATACTGGAAACAACCATATTCACTTATTTGCGAGAGGGGAAAAATAAAAGTGAGTCCTGTAAGTGGCCATACACTGAAAGAGTCAGCCTTGGGCCCACAAGACACCTGGTTCATATCTACCCTATACCTTTTTATCTCTTGGTGCAGCAAGCAGGTGCAGGTTAGCTATTCCCCACCTGAAAACCATTTTTTTTCCAACCGGAGGGATACACAAAGGCTTCAAGTGCAACTGTGATTTAGGCCTCTTTTCAGCAGAACTCTGCTGTAATCAGATGTGGTCACAATTGTTGGAACAGTGCTCAGTTTTGAAATCCCACTGTCCAAATCTATTCCTTACCTTTCAGAGTGACCATTATCTTCCCACTGAAATACCACTGACTATTGCTACAAAGCTGCAGGGTTTTGCCTGCAAGTTTCAGAAGACCTTGTACTTTATGAAGTAGCTTCACTTCATGACTGCATTACCTGTCTAGCTGCCATCAGAAAATACTGTTAAAGAAAAATGAAACTCTTTCTGTAAGTATTTATTCCTAATTTGCTAAGGACTAACAGAATCCAGTGACAAAACAAAACAAAACAAAATTTTCATTGAACTATTTCATTTACCTAACAGCTTGAAATCTCCAGGCTGAAGATTATGTGCACACACATCTGTGTGCTAAGTCTCCAATTAAAGAAAATATAAAAGCTTTGCAGTTTAGCCACTGGGAGACTTTTAAGCATTTGCAGCCTCATCTCTGCACATGAAATGTTAATGGGGTAGCCACGCATGGCTGGCTCCACAGATAATGGTTCAGATAACAGCAGCTTTGTGATACCTATCACTGAGCTTCAGAGGTGAGGGGGCCTGCCTGGCTTCATAGTCGATGACACCTTGTCAGCATGCCACGTTCTCCAAGTCAGTTCAGGAGTTCATTACATCTAGATAACAGCCGTTTTGCTCTCTGGCTCATGTTTATTAATGCCATGCACAACTCGGTGATTCATCAGAGAAGATGGAGTGGTGTTCTGCAACGGGCAGACAGCTTCCAGTTAATCCACTGCCCTGGTTGGAGTTCACCACAGGGCTTTTAATTTCATGAATTTATTTATTACAGTTCCTGAAAGTCCAGCACTGTTACAGAACAAGCTCATAACTTGTCAAAATTGGTCTAATTTGTATGTCATGTAAACAATATTAAAAGTTTGGAAGTTTAGCATCAAGCCTTCAGTTATTAAAATGGCATTTTAAAATATGTATGACTAGAGAGATATTTGCAGAACATTATTGTTGTTAGCATGGCTGACAGCCAGAACAGCCAAGTACTACTGTGCTACGCTGTGCTCTTCCACCTACCCAACAGCAACCTACTGCTGCTCTCTTAAGCCAAGCGTCACAGTTAAGAGCACTCTGCTGCAAAATTATTTTTCTGAGACCTTCTCGTAATTCCATAGAAAAAGCTCTGCAGTTTTGCTTACCAAAACCACTTGCAAAACCTAGTAAGGGCTTTAGACCCAATGTACAAGAGGTCAGTGTTTTGAAATCCTTTCCCTTAAACTAACATTACTTCTACTTCTTTCACTTGGCCACACTTGCTACATCCTATTTTCACTCCTTCCATCTGTCCTTTTAACATCCCCTCTCCATCCTCTGCTTTAGGTACCACCAGAAAAGAGTTGCTGGGAAAACAAGAATTCTCAAGAACTTAATGCCAAGTATATAGTATAGATAGGTGTAATACATGCAATATATACATATTCAGAGAGTATAGCTATAGAAACACCCACCCATCTATGAAGAATCTATATTATGAATCTGAGGAGCTCAGTGAAGAGCATTAGAAGTGTTAGTGGAACAGCATTTAGAAGATCAAATCACGTCTTTGTACCTAATACAGATGCAGGAAATTTCACCTTGGACCTGTGTTTGTAAACCCATCTCAGAGGACAAGAGCATCCAGCCACAGGAGCTGTGACCCTGTGCAGGACAAGGCAAAAAGGAAAGAATGTCTCCACATTCTGCAGTAAGACAGAAGACAATTCTGTGCTGCTGGTGTTCTGATGTAGCACATGCATGTTTTATAGGGGCTCTGGTTGCCTATGAGAGTGTAATTTGCAGGAAGATTGAAAAATACAAGGACACTAAAGGGCCTTTGATGTGACTCAATTTCACTTAAAGCAAAAAAAATAAATAAATTGGTGCTTACTCTATCACAAGTGAAAATCTGGCTTTGCCAAAGTCAGTTGGAATTTAGCCAAGGGCCAAGTTTTCAAACCATAATTCTTCAGAAGCTAATATGATCTAAAACAGGATTTATCTTATGGTCTGATTTTATCTTCAGAGAATGGGCCTTTTTATTTTGAGAAACACAAGAGTGACTGTTCCACCAAATTAATACATAAGATACATAAGATAACCATTGTTATAACAAAATATATTATTATTTCATTTAACTTTACTTTGATAAACACACCACCGCAGAACCACTGTGCCATACTTTTCAGAAACAGCAGTCAGCTGAAGCTTGGAGGATCAGCAAATCCCTGCTTTTCAAGAAAAAGGGAATGATGCCTAAAATAACTTCAACAGCTAAAACCAGCTAAAATCCATTCCTCTCTGTTAAATAGAGGTTTATTCCTGAAACATACTTTTTAGACACTTTATTTGCAATCCAATTTGGAGTTTTATGGACCTGCCTGGTGTTATGGTGGTTGCTAAAGCAGTTATATTAGTTGCTACAATTATATCTTCCTTCTACCCAAAGCCATAAACCTTCCCACTTGTTGCATAATGCTGCAATTACTCCATAACCCCTGCTAGTCAGTTTGTTGACTGCAAAATAAGTGTCAATGAGACCCATAGGTCTGCACAGAGAATGAGAAGGCAAATGGCAACCAGGGGATTCACCAAACAGATTTATGGAGGAGGCTTTATTGGCTGTTATCAAAATGTCCACAAGATTCAAACTTTCCTCAGCAAATAAAATTTGCAACTGTAAAACAATAATATTGCAACGGAACTTTCCACTGCAGGACACAGAGAAGGAAAGAAGCGCTGCTGTGCACAGGGAGGTCACACTCGCCCCCACTGCTGCCCTCTGAGCCCTAATTCCCCTTCTCTAACCCCTAAGGTAAAAAACATCCCCTTGCTGTACATGGTGGTTGGCCTCTGCAGGGGCTGGAAAATGATCAGATTCTCCCAGGGTTGTGAAGAGAAGCTCTTGCTCTAACTAGGAAGAAGGAATATGGACAAAATAACAGCAAGCTGGTTTTTTTCTTCAATTTTTTGGACTACTGAACACTATCAAAAGCCTTTTGCTTCTTCAAACCCCGAAGTTCCCCTTCAGCTGAGCTGTGAAGTTGTTTCATCAACAAACTCAATATAAACTCTCAGCGACAAGCTTGGAGGATTTATTATTTTTGTCATCTTTAAATAACCATCATAAAAAATAAAAATAAATATAAAAATATATAGGCAAGTTGCTGAATTAATTTGCTGGAAATTGACACTTACTGATGGCTGCTGCTAAGGGATAATGTGGTTGTACCTGCTACAGTAACGACCAGATAAGAGCTGGCAATAAACTGAAATGGGAAAAGGACTTTAGGTCAAACATTTTCAAATTCATGTGCCTGAAGTCAAGTTTTGAAATACATCTGTAAACACTAAATCAGAGGTCAGTCTTTCCGAACTGCTGTGTCCCTCCAGCCCCTATTGAAGACAAATGCATTGTGTTATGGAAAATCATACCTCGGGCTGCTTCTTCAGTAGCCAAATATAGATGTATACATCTAATGCTCGCTGCCAGAGAAAAAAAATGGGCCTCAAAGGAAGAAGGAAAAAAAAAAAAGAAGAAAGATTGCAATGTGTTACAGCTGCAGCATCACTCTTTCACTGCACAGTTACTGCTAATGAGAAAGATCAGCTTCCAACTTCTGTTGGCAAAACTCAGGTTCAAGGCCTTGATTTTATTTCATAGAGAAAAAAGAATCATTTAGCAACAGAACTGCAGATTTCCTTCTTTTTAAGAACAAAGAAGACAGGGTTGCCCAGTCTCAAACCCTCCCAAATATACCCCAGCCTGTCCTGTGGCTCACAACCCTCAGGACAGGCCTGCATCTCTATTGACATCAAACTTGGCAGTTGGGAGGAAACACCTTGACAGGGCTGGCTCAACAAATGTATGCTGGGCAAGACTGGGCATCCTTGTGGCACCACAGCAGCAGGAACTCAGGTCAACAGCCCAGCATATACCTTGTAGCAACAGCAGGATTTCCAGAGAGAAGTGGCCTTTCCCAGGAAAAGTATCTGAGAGTTGCTCCATGGGATACACTTAATCCTTTTTCACTGATGGGAATGGTGTGGTATAGGATCCATCCCTACCAGCTTTTAAATGTTTAAGATTCAATAAACTGGAAGCTTGGGTGGCTGTTTCCTCAAGAATGCACGTTTTTGGCAGAGAGATGTCCAAATTACTCCTCTCCACCAGCAGGAAAGATTTTTGGCTTCCCTTGCCACTCGCTCTCCATGCTGAAAATCTAAAGTGAAAGTGTTGCCAGAGAGGAGACAACAGCAGGGAGCTGTTAGTTACATCCCAGTGTCACCTGGAAGTTTCCTTACTCCCTCTCCCTGCCTCTTGCCACACAGTCCCTGGGTGACCTCCACTTTGCCTGTAACTGTTGATCAGTGTCATCCCATTTGTTCCATGCTCACCATTACTGCAGTACGTGGCACGTAGGTAACAATGCCCCATCACTAATGAAGGTCACAGAAGGACAGAGCTGGGCTACCACAACTGTCCAACTCCAAAGCACAGTTTTTGTAAAGAGACAAAAAACCAAGAAGGCCAGAGGTTGCCCGGCTTGGACGCTGCATTACAGAGCTGCTGTCCTGTGATAGAGTGGAGGGAGAATGGTGGCCACATTGTTAAAATTATGCTTTCAGCACACTACTGGCCTGTTGGGTGCTAAATGCTTCAGTCTGTCTCCATAACATCACCCAAAACCCAAAGAAATATACTGGGTGTGAATCTTTCTGCTGAATTTGCTCAGCTCTGCACCAAACCCTGTCAGCACGACTGCCAGTGCAGAATAGCAGCAACATGCAGGGAGTGGTAGGTTCTCACCATGGACAGGCAGTGGATGTATGAGGCTGAAGACAAACACCTGGGGCATATTTCTGGCAGCCATGGTCCAGTTGTGAGAGCCATGGTCCACCCAGACATCTGAACAGTCTGTGACAAAAAAAAAAAAAAAAAAAAAGGAGGCCTGAGGGCTACAACAAAGGAAAAAATGAACCTGCAGACAGATGAACACATCATGGATTCTGGGTGTGCAAGGTACCACCAGATAACCAGGAGGGAAAGGTCTATATAAATGAAGTAAGCAAAGCCAAATCTACTCTAACAAAGTGCAAAGAAAGGCAGCACACTCAGTCCCCAAGATACTGAATTAAGAGGAAGGAATAAAATGAACAACAACTTTACAGGCTAACTCAAACATACTGGGAAACAGGCACCAGCACAGGCCTAAGCTACTGGCTGAGGACAAGCCCAGCCATGTCTAGGCTCAGGGATTGGGCAAGTGACACCCAGGAGGTTACTGGCTGTTGCAGATGGATCACAGGGCCCTCCCTGGAAGGCACAGCACTCAGATATTACAGCATGTGCAGCCTGGCCAGCTGCAAATCCTATAGGACTTAAACAAAATGTGGCTCTTAACAGGTTGAATATTGAGAAATCTGAGTGCAAGGTGCCAGAACCCACAGCCAGTGAAAGTTGTTATGCACCAGAGGACATAGCCAGACCAGGCTCTGAGCCTGAAATGACTGTGATGGGAGCAGCATGTTTTCTCTTTTCAATGCATTGATGTTTCCTATACTGTGTGGTTACAACTGTGCAGGTGACAGTGCAGCTGAATGGTGACAACACATACCACAAAGATTAACTTCTCATAGCACTTCTCAGGGCCAAAGAAGTGGATTCTGATGATACCTCTCATCTGATCAGTCTTAGTAAATTCAACAGGGTTGCTAAATGAGGTGTAGAAATAAAAGCAGGATTGGCCCTCACTTTAAAACATCACAGTCTCTTGAGCTCAGGGCTGGGCTCTGGTAACCAAACTGAAGTGCAAACCTCACGTCTATCTTGCAGGCAATAGGAAACCATGCTTCATTAAACAGCAGCTTAGCAGCTTGCACATGTGCTGTGTTTCGTAGTGTAACATTTAGGCATAGCAGTGTCTCAGGTTGACATGATAAACTTGGAAAAGACAAAGATAGGAAGATTTCTCAAAGCTTTTGACAAGGGGGAGGGATTGCAGTAATTGCCCTGGGGTTTCTTGTTACTCTCACACTTCGCAGAGGAGTTGCAGATAGAGCTCGGTCCCAAAACCTCAGAACTACACTAACCTAATTCTGAGTGTTGCGGTACCTAAGTGCTGTCTTATGCAACAAGTTTCAAGGCTGCTTTTAGTTGTGGTAGACAGCAATGCTTCTTTGGGTCTTTCCTCAGCTTTGGCTTGCTCCAGGGTAAACTGGACTTCTGTGATTTTTCAGCGCTTGTACCTCTACTTTGATCAAAGTTTCTGCCTTTCCTGCTGAATCTTTATGCCTTCTCCATAAAGGAATTTTTATCAGTGGTTCAGAGGGCAAGATATTCACCTCTAGAATGACTGCCAAACCCAGATCTCACTGTCCTGTTAACATCTACATTTTATTTCTGACAGGAGTCAAGGATTTCAGAAAACTGGATACGTGCAGACTTTTCTATATGCAAGATCTCTCTGTCTTTCACTTGCATTTTAGGTGCTATCAGGAAATAAAAAAGATACTGTTGCTCTTGTTCGTCTAAATGCTGCAGGTTCTACAGGATCTGTCTCATAGCCAGCCCCACAAATAGTAGAAAATGCTGTTCATGTATGTAGCTAGCTCTGGAGAAACTGTGCTTAGTAATGCATCCCTGAGAGGGGACTTTTTCAAACGGGAATGAAAAACAAAGTACTTGACCCCCTTGTGATCACTGCTGCCATTACATCCTAATGTTATCCTCCAGGCGAAATCTCAATTGTTAACATTCATTACAGGGCACCATCTCCTAAGCTCTGGGCATCCCAAAACAGGCAAGAGCAGCTGGGTGCGTTCCTTTTCAAAAGCAGGTGCATGAGCACGTCTTCTGAACGCTGCAAGTATGTAAGAGAAAAATAACATTCCCTTTCTTGGAACTTATTTTCGGTGGTTGAACATTTCACAAAGAGAAACTGTTAGTGCAAACATTCAAAAGGTCATTCTCTAAATAAACAGAGAGACAGAGTGATGAAAGGGGTTAGTTGTTATTAATGAAGCTGAGATGATCACAAGTCAAAAAAAAGCAAAGCAACAACGAAGACAGAGCTATGAGCATGCTAGAAATTTTGGCAAGATCACACATAAAGATACTAAAAGCAGAAGTTACATTCCCCAGCCTGAGATGGAATATGTCAGAAAAAAATCCTTCTTAAATTTTCCCTGAGATTTTCTGCTTCTTTTTGTCTACTTTTAGTCAGTTTAAGAGGATCAGCAACTGGTTTTGCACTAAAACCAAGCACCATCTATCCCCACGTAAATACTACACTCATATTAAGACAAAGGAGAAAAATAAACTTAATTTGCAACTATGACAGAAACCTTGATTTATCTTCATGCCTGAACAGGACTTCCCTTCCAATCAGATGCACATTTTTACCCAACAAATAAGACCAGTAAAACACGGTGTATAGCTCACGTTAAAAGGAATCTGTACAGAGTCAATTAAGAAAAACAAAAAACAAGCAAACAAAAAACAATGACAACATAAGACAAAAGATAACAAGTGAAAATATTTAGGGAAATTTTGATGATGTAAATCCCACCCAAAGCTTTCCTACTTCAGGGTGTTTACTTTTAGGACTTACTTGTTTACCAAATCATGTGGCAGTGTAACACTGCCTATAAATATGTACTTTATAGAAAATGCAGAACTGTAGAAGTTACAGATCAGTTCTTGGCTCTTGATGTGAAATTCAAATCTGATTATGTATCCCAGTTAAGGACTGGCCTCCTTATAATGAGCTAAGCTCCAAACATCAGCACAGTCAAAATTTGGCTCTACAGTCTGTAGTCTGACCCTAGGTAAACCTCAAACAGAACCATTTGTGGTTCAAAACAAACAAACAAAAAACCCCTTGATGTTTCTGAGTCATCACGTTTCATTAGTTTAATTTTCAAAGGTGGATTTGTCTCAGTCGGTCAAAGAGTTCCGTGGCTCAAAGGTGATTGCACATGAAGGACACCACTTGTACGGAGGAAAGACCTACATGAAAATGGCCCCGTGTTCACAACAGGCAGAGCCTCACGTGCAGGGCTGCGAGTGGCTGTATGCAACTGCAACTCTCACTGAGAACAAGGAGAGAGCTTTGGACATTCCTCTGAATGTGAAACATTTGCTAAAAGGGCAAGACAAAGTCTTCCCTCACACATGAGTAAAACCTCTCCGTGCCATCTCACGTTGTGCTGAACATCTTGTCCTCCTCCTGCTGGTACCCATCCAGGACAGTGTAATTAGAGGACCCATAATATGACAAGCAAATAGGGCCCCAGCTGAAAAAATGCCAGTGTCCCAGCACAATCAAACAAAGGTGCTCATGAAAGCCAGCTGCTCCCTAAACACTGAATGACAATAAGGAACTCCCCCAAACAAAGACTGTGATCAAACAGCTCACACACTGATGGGGAAATTAGTTGGTCTCCCAAGATGCTGATCTGTATAGTCGGCAATAGTGGATTTGCAAATGACCCAGACAAAGAGAGCAATAGATAACATGCAATGGCCTTCCACAACACATGGGATTGCAGAAACTGGCAAGTCTAACAGTCTCTCAGCTTAGGGAAAAACTGTAAAAATAAAGGATTGCTGATATTACTGACCAGCATGCTGAGGAAGCAGGAAAGGAGCTGCTGGAACTCACTGCTACAAGAAACAACCAGGACAAACACTGCCAGACAGAGCATCAAACATGATAGCATCCTGGCCCTGGTCTCGACCCGTCTCCTCTAGGTTAAAACACATCCACATTAAAATACTAACAGTGAGGGAGGGAGAGAAATGCCAGAGGTCAATCCTGCAAAGTGTCCAATACTTCCAATAGAAGCCAGCCAGTTGCACAAACTCCTTACATTAGAAAAGAGATGTAAAGTGAGGAGAAGGGAACAGGTACATTCATGAATCAGCAAGTGTTAATGTGTGTTGTGGTGGCAAGGGAGAGTTGAAACAAGCAGGGCTGACTGTGCCTTGAGCTACACTCAAAGCCTTTCTTGAGGTTTGCTCTTTCAGTGCCATCCACAGGAGGAATTTTGGGCTTGGTCCATCATCAGGCTGCCCTAGCCTTTGGACTAAGACAAGGTAGGGGATAAACTTACATGTTGTGCAGAGAGCACTATCCCATAATAAACAACACAACCAAATGATTAATTGAGATAATGTTTTACTAAAGGCGGCTGGTGCCCGCTGGCTATCCCCTTTCCCTCGTGCTCTGAAACAAGCAGCCAAGGCAGCTGTGCTCTGATCTGCAAACACACACACAAACCCACCCGTGTTTGCTTTCCTTGCTGCTCTGAGCCTGCTCATTCCAGCCAGTGAAGCAACTTCTTTCTGTAGCATCACCTGAAAGACATCCCAACTCCAGCTCCTGACCAAAATCACCTGTGATCCCAGGCAGCTCCCAGGAGGACACCCAAACATGCCCTTTACCCTTAGAGCTTCTCTGACAACCCAGGGCAGCAGGAACAAAGGAAAACTGAAAGACTCACTGAAACTTGGATATGGCGGTTTGGATGGTCTCACACAACAACCCTCAGACCTGACAGGTGCCATCACAACTTCTCCTTTTAAGAGGAAGCACAGACCACTGCGTGTCAAAACCTCTGGGTTCACTTCCCCACTTGAGCACCAACTAGTCCTCTTTACTTGGGCATGATCATTAACCCAAGCAAGGGTTGTTTTCCCTGTCTGCACGAGCTGTGACAGCTATTCAGAGGCATTCTTTTAGTCCATCACTGATTGCACACAGAATTCTCCAGGATTCTTTCTGAGCAGGCAGATTTAGAGATCCCACCTGAGTCCCTGTGAAAGAAGAACAAACCTCCTGAATCACACATGCGTGGAGCAAGCAGTCCTGTGTGGGAAATTAGTGTGGAACAGCTCATCCACAGTAACCCCTGGGGGAAAGGAAGGCAATACAAAGTCCAAGCTGTCAAATCAAGCTGGCAATTTCTTTGATCAGAGTGTATTAAAGGCTGACAGTAGGCCACTGAAACTAACCCATGTTTTGGTTAAAAATAACTCCCTGCCCATGTTCAGCTGAAGGCCTTAAGTTGCAGTGCTCAGCACTGAGGTACTTTGAACTTCTTGGATAGGAGGAACAAAAGGAGCAGCAATCACAGTTGGGTGATCACAGGGGAACAGCCGACACTGAGAACATGGGTAGAGCCCTAGAATTGCAATTACCCAGCTGATATTTGCCTACATACATGTGGATGTTCCATGTGGGTGTTAACATCGTGCTGCAAAACCCAGACTCAACATATGTCAGGCAGTTGCCAGGTTGCTTCCTTTTCTCAAGTGGGTTTTTTTATATGCATTCTCGTAGGCTTCTGATTTATGAGTCCTCATGGTTTTCCTAGCACTCAAATCTCTTGGGATCCTGCCAATCTATATCCAGTGGCAATCACACGGGTCTGAGGACAGCCTCACACCTTTGCGAGGAATCACAGACTCCTGCAATTCAAGTGAAAAATCAGTGCTGGAGATGAAAGGCATCTGCAGAACAGCTGAGGCAGATATGAGCTGATAGGAAACCATCAGCAATAAACTCTCATCAGCAAAAGCTCAGTGTAGTTGCCTTGCTCACTGTCATCACAATGCTCTGGACCTTGTATATTGAACCTTGCACACAGACCTTGTATATATTCACTGCTGAGGAGGAGTGAACAGCTGCCTCTTGTGCAGAGCTTAAGAGAAGCAGGAAAAAAACCTTTCTCCAATAAAAACAGGATGTGAGATACAGATAAAGCCTTCTGGAAAAAATCAGGATAGGAGGCTTGGAAAGAAAGCTTAGGAGGAACATACCTGTAAAAATGGTCCAAGTTTTCAAAAGTACTTCTGAATAGTATATGTGAGGATGCATGCTCACAGCCAACCCATCCTGAACACCTACCTTAGCTCTCTACCTGCACTGCCAACAGTCCTTTCTGACCAGCCCCACATCACCGGTGGTGTCTGTGCACAAACAACCTCAATCAGCCACATCTCATGCTGCAAACTACAGCAAACCTTCCCAGAAATGGATTAGTATTCACTGTGGGATGTCACTCACCTGAGCTGTTCTGTTGATGTTCTGTCTTCTTGCTTCTTTACAAGAACTCACACATGGATACCTTGTTATATGGGAAGTAAAATCTGTTTTCTCAGAATCAATGCCTCAGGAAAGAAAGTATCAGAAAATATTAAGGCTAGTATACACCAGTCCAAGCTCTCCTACACACCAGCAAGTTATGGTGTCAATTTTCCTAGTGCTAACTGCAGTCACTGTAACACCAGAATGAGGTTTAATGTGGTTGTTTTAGGCAGGCAGGGAGTAACAGAACAGAAGAGGTTACTCTGTGATTTACTCAGTCTCCTAGCTGTTGCTTGAGAACCCCAGATGACAAACACTGTGTTAGTGTTTGATCTGTAGCCCAAGTGTTAAATCAACATAGTTGCTCCAAAATTAATAGAGCTATACTGACAGCACTCTGGTCCAATATACGTATCACAAAATAATGACCTGTACATGACAACTCAAATACCTCTGTAGAATATATCAACGCCACTGCTAAAATATTCCAAACATATTCTGTACAGGGACTTCATATATGCAGTGTCATATCTGCTGTGGCTTTTTTGGATGCTTGCTTGTTTCCATTCCAGGCATCTCATCTCATGAACTCCCAACAGCTGGAATTACTATATAGAGATAGCCTGACTCCAGTGCTCCTTTCATAAACAAGTTTGTTTTACAGACTTCTAAAACTGAATGGAGCATAACATGGCCACCAAATGTCAAATGAGCCATCCCAGATTAAACTAAAGGAAGCTGGTTGAACAATCCCAAACACTGGGCAACAACATTTATCGTCTTCCTCATTTCCCACATTCTTTTCATCTGGGTTTGCAATAAAATATGCAGATGCTTCGGTAACAGAAAAGCCCATTCTGCCAGCAGCTGTGCCTGGTCTCACTGGTCTTTCTCCATGCTTTGCAGCAAAATGAAACAGGGACTTAGGCAATGGTCAGGCATTGCCTATTCCTGCTCTAAGCACACACTCACCAGATAAGAGAGTGGTCCACACTCATTCTAAAACCCACCGAAGGCCTTAGACCCACACAAGGTCAGAACACTGCACTGTTTCTCAAGACTAACATGTATATAACTCACTGCCCCAAAGATAATTCATCCTTAAAACCATAGGACTTGGTTAATTAATTCATTCTTCATCTCTGAGGTGTCCTTTTTACCAGCTCAGCACAGGTACCTACCTGTCCCTCTGTTACTGCATCAAGATGCAGACCAATGGAGGAGAAAGCTGATACCCATGGGAGCCCAGCTGGGTTACTTTCTCCCTCTGTGACTAGGGAAATGACCATAAAAGCAGGATACTCCCATATGCCTTTCAGAGGTTTTATGAAGAATTTAGTTAAGATTCATAAGAGGGCTCTGAAAATATAAAACACTACATACATGCTAAAAGTTAACTGGTTTTAACAGCCACGGATTTAAGAGAGATTCTTTCTTCATTTCCACACAAAGGTGCAGAAATATCCTTCATTGCAAATAACCACTGTGCCTGCTGTGAGAGGCTCTGCACATGATTTCAATTGCCTTTCACATAGAAAATAGGAATAATACTTTGCATTTATAGACTTTAAAACTACTTTGCAGACAATCAAGTCTCAAAACCCCTACTGCGATACAGGAGGCAAACATTATACCCATTTTAAAGAGAAAACTAAGAGGGAAACAGGTTAAATTACCCATTCTAGAGACAGAAAGGAGACATTTGAGAAATCAGGCATGCTAGCAAGGCTTATCTAGATCCACACTTGCTCACTTGCTTGTCTTAGTAAAAACTTAACTATTATGCATCCAAACGTCTATACAGCAGGGCATACACACAGAATCACAGAAATTAGGGGCTGGAAGGGACCTAGAAGATCATCTAGTCCAACCCCCCTGCCCGAGCAGGAT
>WYEA01023154.1:17946-37702 GCA_033558465.1 Alcedo atthis | reverse complement strand
TGCTGGTAGATCCTAATCTAAATCTAGGTAAAACAGTACCTAGTTAGTTGATGTAATCAAATATACAGACCCATGTTGTGCAGTATAGCAGTTAGTTTCACACAATTGCTGCAGGTTTTTAATAATGTAAATCAACAACACTGGAAACTTTTCCCTTAAGATGGATAAATGAATGTAGAAAATACTGCAAAATGAATTTAGCACTAGGCCTTGTTTGAAAGTTTTTGTGTGGGCATAGATTTCTGCCCTGACCTCAATGTTTCAAGAGCTCCTTGCTAATGAAAATAGAAGACTTTTCCAAGAAAAGAGCTCTTTTACAAGTAAATGTAGCAACTATTTTTTTTTTCTTCTGTAAGTATGTATTTACACTTTGTTTCTCACTATTGAAGTCCATCTGTTTTGAAATTCAAAAACCTATCTTACTACTTTTTCATCAACACCATGTGGGAATTTGAGCTCCACCTCTGGCTGTTGGTCCTGCTGCTGCCCTTCCATGATCCATCTGTGCTCCTTATTGATCTAGTGTTCCATGAATTGATGGGAGAGAAACTTGTCACTGCAGACCTTCAGTTTGACATCGTGTTGAATCAGATATATTGCAAATGTTTTGGAACTAGACTTAATTCTGGTGCTGCAGTCCCCTGGAATATTGATTTGATTCCCCATTTACTCAGCACTGTGAAAAGCACTGCTGCTTTTCATGCATAAGAGGGGGATTTATACTACATTTCTTCATGCTTTTTAAAAAGGATACAGAACTACTGCAAACATTTTTGAACGTTGCCTTTTCCTGTGATTAGGAATTGATATGATTTATTTTCTGGTCTTTTCAGTTATTTTGTTGTCTGGAATTGTTGTGTCATGATTTCTGAAACCCAAAAAGTTGGGATCTTTTTTATTAGTGACTCTTAGGGAAATGTATTTCCAGGGAAGTACTTGTAAATGTTGGTTTGGTTTGTTTCCATTTCAGCCTTGCAAATGGAAGTGTTGAAGCACTGACTGGATCCAAATCTTACACACACACACACACACACACACACACGCCCCTCCCCCCACTGTTTATTCCAACTTCACCTTTTATATTAAACTTCTAATATCTATTTTTCTCTCGAGAATTTTCATTTTCAATGAAAGAAATGCTCAAGATGCAGCTCTAAGCAGCTTCTCCTCATGAGACTGAAGTAGTTCATGGGCCAGCTGTATTCCCAGCTCCCAGGTCAGCAGTTGTGCAGTGCCAGGTTAGTGCAGATGGTGTGTTGGACTGGACCACCTGAGTGACCACTCCTTGGAAGAGCAGTTGGGTTTGTAGATCCCAGGTATTGCTGCTGCTGTTGCTTTGCTCTTTCCATGCTGGGAAAATTCACTTCCTCAGGATATGAAACCACTCTGTGAATCCTGCCACCCATTAGTCATCTGTCAGTGAACAATGTTAACAAAGGTTTTAATGAACTCTGAAGTGCTCACTAACTGAGGATAACCTGTGAATTAACATTACTCAGAATAAGGTGCTAAACTTCATTCACACGGATTGGATAAACTATTTAATTTTAAACGAGTTGTTTATTTCTTCTTCTGAGAAGAAAAAATGTGAAAAGGCAAATCTATATATTGCAGCAATGCTAGGGTGATGATTTCCCTCTTCAGGAGAATTACTTCCAAACAGGAATGTTACCCAGATTGTTAAATATTAAACAGTGAACATGTAGATCATGTTTTGCAGTAACTGCAGTATCATGTTTAAGTAGATGCATTAAGGTGACTTAAAAGATTCTGGAATAGCAACAAAAATCTAAAAAGCCATCTGTTCCCCTACTCAGAATATTTCCCTGGGTTTCAAGCAGAACCAATACACTAGGATATAATCATTGTGAACTAATAGTATTGAAGATACTGAACACTTCAGTTAAAAACATAGAATGTCACAATTGATTAGGTAAAAAAAAAATACCATAAAATGCCTGAAGACCATAGAGAATTTAATTAAAAATTTGGGAATCAAGCCAGGCTGAATTAGCTTCATTGGGAATTCTTTGTCCAGACCTTGGCTGGATTTACTCTGATTTTATTTAAGCAGCAGATGAGTTTGTTCGGTACAGTCTTCTTTCTAATTAATGGAAATGAAGTATTTAATCTTATTTTCAGCCATTTGAGGTTGTCCTCTTAAGTAATTTGAAAATTTTAAATTAAGTATTAACATATAGTCATTTGGCTTTGTTTTTACTTAGTAGCTTGAATATCATGAAGTAATTCCATATGCTGACAGGAAGAAGTTTTTCCTAATTAAACAGATAGAAAACTTAGGTTTCTGGGTTTGCATGGGCTATTTGCATATGAGATCATAATGTTTTGTTTTTTGTTTTGTTTTGGTTTTTTTGCTATGTCATACAGTTAACAGAAGTATTATTGGTGTTGGCAGTCTGCATGCAGAACTGTAGTCATTTCAGTTCAGAGATGACTAAGAGAGGAGAGACTGAAAGATTAAGATAATGAACAGGAGATGCTTTTTTTCCAGCTCATTTTGTGAGGGCAGTGTGAACCCTGAGGTCTCCTGCAGCTCTTCCCATAGGCAGGCAGCACAGGAGCTGCTTGTGTGGTGAGTGGCATTACAGAAAATGAAAGGGGGAAGTGAGGGGAGGGAAATCCAGAGGGGGAGACTTGTGAGGAGTCCCTGCAGGTGGTTTGCAGGTCCTGGTGCTGGTTTGTTAGGCTTACCCTGCAGCTGTTCAGCAGCAGGAGGTTGTGCCAGCCTGGCATACAAATGGAAAATACCCTCTTGGTTTGGTGGGGTGGGTTATTTCCTATTAGGCAAAAAGAACAGACCAACCTGTAACACTTTTTTGGTTTTTTTAATAAGTTCTTCAAGTCAAATACTGACTTAATTAAGTCCTGATTGTATATTCTGACCACAAATTATTTGTCCTGCAGCCAGCAGGGGAATACACTACCTGGGCAGAGTGTTCCAGCTGCTGTTGTGAACCTGTTCCTTCCCCTATTAGTAGAGAAGTTAACAAGGCTAGTAAATTGTCTTGCCTGTAATTAGATTGGTTATGCTGTAAACAGAATCAGTCTTTTCTGTTTGTCTCAAATGGTAGGATTATTTTCAACCTGCTGCTCTGATTGCTGAGCCAGTTGTGCTGTGTTTCTGCAGGTTTGGAAGGTGAATTGTGCCACCTGACAGAGATTAGATAGCATTTCTATGAATTTTGTAGGCTAAAAGAGAACAGAAAACACCCTTCCAGGCCAACAAACTTTTGGCATTCTCACACGTGTAAAACAGCAAGGTTTTTACTTCTCATTGACATGTCATCTGAAGAGAAGTCAAGAAGTCAGGCTTGGCTTGCAGCAGTCGATTTGCAGTTGCCTCAGAGGGCTGCAGGAGGCTTTGCTATCACTGAGTGCTGAAGACCTGTCTGGCTAAGCTATCAGGAAGGGGTTTGTTGGGGTTGATCCCTCCTGGAGCAGAGGGTTGCTGGAGGTCACCTCCTGTAAATGTCTCTGATGCCCTTGTTCCCTGTGGCTTCTGAAGCTACTGCTGCTGGCTGCTGGTTGTCATCACCACCTGGGTCTTAACAAGCTCTCAACAACAGTCACTTGATTTGTCAATATCTTGGAGGAATTAGACCTTGGGTAACCTTGACAGTTTCTGCCATTAGCAGTGAACTGTTATTCCCAAGCACTGGGCTGCTCTGGAAAATGTCAAGATTCAGTTGATACGACTTCATGATGTTTTCTCACCTGGAAGGTTTATCCCTGCCATCTTATTTTATCATGTCAGGTAGTTTCAGTGTGCAATGTGCTTTTTCATTGCAGAAGGCTTTCTAGTGACAAGACACTTGAAATCTTAATTTTTCAGCCAACTTTCAAATGTTGAGTAAAGAGTGAAAGCACTCCAGAGGGAAATCTTGCACCATCCAACCACCTTCTCTTTCCTCACTGGCTCCAGTGGAGACACTGACAGGCAGCTGGAGTGTGCAGTATAAATGAGTTCTCCAGCAGCTCTGTCACTGGGCACAGGTCAAGGAAAAGAAAGGAGAGAAATGAGTGAAGCTGATGATCTAGGACAGAGCTGCTGGTTTAAGGGAACATCTTGTTACCTTAGTAACCAGTTGTCTGTACTAATAGACTTCCTTGAGAGAGTTGTGTAATAAATAGCTAAGTAATATGTATAACCTAGAAAGAGATTTTAACTGGAAATAAGTTGAATTAATTGGGGAAAAGAAAAAAAAATAGTTGTGGCTGGACAAATTGGAGATGTTCCTGGTTTTGTCCATCTAACCAGCTCAGTTTCAGGTCTAGTTTGTTGTACCTGAAAAGAGGAGGGAGGGATCTGCTTCATCCAAATGGTTTCCATGTTGTGTGAACCCTGTTACTGGGGTTAATATCAGGCAGGACACCCCACCCCTGGGTGCAGTGTCTGAGCCCCAGCCTGAGTGCTGACACCAAGGGCTGTGTGTTCTGCTGCAGGCTTTCAGCAGAGGTCTTTGAAATCATCTCTGAGAGCATCATGACAACTTGCCAAGAAACAAAATCCCTTCCTCTCTTCTTTGCTGTAATGATTAATGATAAGGAAAAGAAGTAAAAATACAGCTTTTCCTCAGGAAAGTGGATGACTGGGATTTTGCAAGACTATTTTAAGGTAATTTTTGTGCTCTTAGTTGTGAAGAGGATTTCCTCATTTTGTGCTTTGGTAAAGAACAGGGGAAGGTTTTTTTGTACAATATGAAGAAAAAGACTTCTGCATTAAGGCGTTGACCTCAGACAGAGGGCTTATCATACTTAGAGTTATTTGGAATTAATATTTCCAGACACCTAACTGGACTTTGAGATTTACCAAAACCAGGGATTGCACAGAATATTTTGGTTTAGATGTAAATTTTATTTCCTTTTCTTGTATCTTACGTAACTTGGAGATAAAAAGGAACTCCTGTGACACTTGAAAGCAGTATTTGTAGTTCTGTAAGAATACCCTTACTCTCACAGACTTTTGTTTTAGTAATGTGTGAAATGTATACATTAAAATGATCCAAATATTGTTTTACATGAGATCTCTAACTATAGATGCCTTGTAGTGCACATGTACTCCTGTCTATTGGAAGCTGTAGCATTGCTATGCACAGGTAATTTTATTTTGGTGGAGAAGATGAAGCTTTTTATAAAGAAGTGTGCAGTGTAAAGCTGTTCATTTTTCATTCATTACTATTGAAAGGTGAAAAAGTGCTGTTAAATAACCCAGGGCTGGGGGTGATAAACAGCCAGAATTATTTGGTAAGTTTGAATATATATCTGATGGTGTGCTATGAGTAGCTAGAAACCACTTTGGTGTGCATGCCTAAATGTGAAACTGCATTTAGGTTTATGGCTAGAAATTGCAGTTTGAACTGTTCCTCTCATTAGTCCTTAGTTTAAGACAAGTTTGCCTAGTGTATAGGCAAGAAGGTGCTGAGCCCTTCCCTGAGGAGCAGGAGCTTTGCAGTCTCTGCAGCTTCAACTGAAAGGTGCTGCACGAGCAGCTCTGGTGCTTCTAAATGGCAGTCAGTGCAACTGGCTGAAAACATGTTTTGGCTTTTTGGTTTTTTCCCTCATGGTGTCACTACAGCCTAATATATATTTAAGGGGTTTTAAAAATAATTGAGCTTCCCAAAGTATTCTGTCTTTTATTGTGTCCTCTTTGAAGATGGTGGGTTTTTACATGAGTGTTTGTGAATGGAAGGAGGAGGCTTCTTACTGGGAGCTCCATGGCCTTTGGTCCCAATGGAACCTGAAGTGATTCTTTGTTTAGTTGTGGTTTTTGTGGTTGTGTGTGTGTGTGTTTAAGGAAGTTCTTCATGTGCTTCTTGTACAAACGAGTGGGTTGGGTGGGTTTTTTTTTTTTCTGCATCATTATTTGGATTATCAGTTTTACTGCAGGGTAATCTTTTTTTTTTTTTTTTTTGTGAAGTTCATCCTCCCTTGAAGATTGTCATTAATTGTAGTCACGAGTTGTAAGAGCCATCCACACACAAGAAGAACAGGGGCATGGATACCTCAAGAACTAGTAGACCTTGTGGCTTCCAGGATCTGCAGGAGCTCCAGGAAAGCTGGGGAGGGACTTTGGAGGCTGTGGGGCAGTGCCAGGACTGGAGGGGATGGATCCAAACAAGAGCTGGGTGGATTCAGCTCAACCCAGAGGAAGAATTTCTTCTTTTCCAGGAGGTGGTGAGAGTCTGGCCCGGGGTGCCCAGAGAGGTGGGGGCAGCCCCATCCTTGGCAGTTTCTCAGGCCAAGCTGGATGGGGCTCTGAGCACCCTGCTCTAGTGGGAGGTGTCCCTGCCATGGCAGGGGGTTGGGACTGGAGGAGCTTTAAGCTCCCTCCCAACCCTGGCCATTCTCTGGCTCTGTGCCTCTATCCTAACAATGTTCTTAGAGGTAGAAATGTGATATTTCCATGGTGCTTATGGTATTTGTGTATAGGGTGGAATGGATTTATTTTACTTTAGCCAAGTTAGAAATGTCATTGCTGTCTCTCAGGGGCTTACCTTTAACTAGTGTAATAGCCCTGGGAGGCAAGATGCAGAAAGCAGTGTAAGCCAGCCTACGTCCAGGTTCACTTAATGAAGACATTAATTGAAAAAAATGAAACTGGTGCTTATCCTTTGGGATTTTGTCTGTGCCTAATGATCCAGCAAAGCTGTGAGCACCTCTGCACAGCCCACCTTCAGAGCTGCTGCAGCCCAGCAGAAGAGGAGTGGATAGGGATTGCTTGTAACACAGCAGCTCTTGTGTCAAGGTTTCAGAGAGAGCTGCTTTACAGTGGTTGCATTTCCCTGCTCCAAGTTCTCTGACAAGTGGCAGCAGGCTTTGAGCAGTACCCTAGCACAGAGCCTTTTTGGAGGAGTGAGCTTGTGGCCAAACAATGCACCTCGGTGCTTAGCAGGATCCCAAATGGTGCTGTGCCCTTTTATATGAAAAACAACAATCCCAAAACGTAAGCCTACAGAGATTTCAGCCTAACAGATACTTGCAGAGACAGAGGAGAGCTGAAGAGGCTTTCAGAAGGACTGGGGGAAGAGCAGGAGGTGGAGGCAGGCCCAGCTCCATCTTATACAAGCATCCCTAAGGCCTGTGAAGCTCAAGAGCCTTGTTTTCTTCTGGCTGCTGGCTCTATGGCAATAGCCCACTGATCATCTCGGAGGTGGGCTAATTCAAAACTCCAGGGGAAGGCAGTGCCACTGGTTAGTTTGAAGCTGCCTAACCTGTTTTCCATGTTGGAAAGGGCTGTTGCTACAGCAACAGCAGCTTCAAGGTTCTGCAGTCGTGTGTGGAGGAGCTGTACCCCTCCCCAGCACCAGGCTGTGCTCCCTGCACCCACCTACAGGTACTGGTGCTACCCTGGAATTAACACAGACACTTCAGAGCACCCCTAACCTACATCCTTATGGAGCAATTTACTAAGGTAGTTTAATTCCAGCTCCCCTCTTCCTTTGTTCATCTTGCTGCAGTCTCCCAAAATAGAGCATCTCTAAGGAGTGAGAGTTTCCATATCCCATGGTCCTCAAACTGCCCTGTCACAAAACACCACAATTCTGTTCTGCAGTTCTGTGTCCCATGTTGTGGAAGTCAGCAAACATAAGCTGTTTGACCATGGGTTAGGGAGAAATTAGTTCCAGAGCTGAGATGCCTTCATTGAAAAACAGCCTGACAGTTTTAATCAGTGCATTACTCTCTGAAATGCCTCTGCTGCTGGCAGTTGCCATTTTAACATATGGTGGAGTGACAAGTTTGCAGATGGACAATTCAAGAAACTATTTTACAGCTTGCAATTTCACTTTGGAGTTCAGCTGGACATCCTGAGTGCACTGTGCTTCTGGTGAGAACTGCCCCTTTGGGAGTGGCCAGCAGTGAGTGTGCCAGCAGGAGTGCTTGGTTAGCTGCAGGTGGAGTTCAGTTCTCAGCTCAGTGCCTTTTTGTTGTTGTGGAGTGAGAAGAGTGGCTGCAAGGTGGGATCCATGTCTGAAAGGAAAGCACTTTTTTGCCAAGGACAAAGTGAAAGAGCAGTCCACGTGTAACTGCACCACAGATTCCCAGGGAGCTCAGCAAAACACTTGAGTTCTGGCAATACTGGGTCCTGTGCCTTGCTGAGTGGGAGCCATGAGAAGGAAGTCTCCAGCCAGCTGCCTTTTTGGGTTTTCTTTTCCAGATCTCTTAGCATTATTTCTGGTGTTAAGCCATGGCTGAAGCCCTTCCTCCAGGAGGCCAGGCCTATTGCTGTAATGCTTGTCGTTTCTCACTCCCCACATATGTTCTGGCCAGTAATTAATTCATTTTCCCTCCCATTGAGTGTGTTTTGCCCACAATGGTGATTGGTAAGCAGTTTCTCCATCTCTGAGATGGGAACTTGTTCATCCTGTTTTCTTGCCCTGTCCTGCTGAGGAGGGGGAGGGAGTGAGCAGCTGAGTGGAGGTTGGCTGTTGGCCAAGGTGAACCCATTTTGGCCATAGCTAGAAGTTCTTCCCCATCTTTGACATAAGTTTTCTTGTTCTGTGTCAGCTCTTCTTTATCTTTTCCTGTTGCAGCCCTTGTGTTGTGCAGCCATAGCTCAGTAGCTCAGAAGCACCACTGCAGATGCTCACTTCAGTGGAGAGAGTGCCAGGCCTGGTTCCCCCTCGGTGATCCAAAGCACAAATACCATCTGTCCTGCAGTGAAGATCCCTTCAGTGAGTTTCTGCATGACTGCTCACACTTGCCAGAGACACAGAATCAGTCTAGCTGTTTTTTCATTTCTTTTTACAGATCTGTCCTCAGAATGCCCCATATCACATGTACAGAAGTACTGCTTCCCACTTCCTCCTCACTCCAGTCAGCAGCTTTCTCTGGGGCTTCTCAGAAGAAGGCCTTGTCTGCAGCACAGGGGCTTCAGGGTGGCCTGCATACATTGCCTGGCTTTTTGCTGGAGACTGGTTGTCCTCAGAATCATGATCAAAGCAGAGCTGGCTCAGAGCTGCTTTGGGATTTTGCAGCAGCCAGATGATTGGTGAGTAGGTGTGCTAGGGAATGTGGAAGTCTTACCCCTGAAGGTGGAGTTCATCTGGCAGGCATGTGCTTTGTGCAGATCAAAGGGCAGTTGCAGGGGAAGAAATGGATGCCACCTGTCCCAGCCCACATTGTGCTCCACTGTGGCAGTACAGTGGCAGAGAAAGTGAAAGCCTCTGTATGGCAACACCACCAAGAACACGTCAGGATAATTATTTGTGTAAATAAATGAAGAGGAATGAGATCTTGGTGCTCTGCAGAAAAGATGATGCTTTGTGGAGTTGATGTATCTGGTCTCAGACTCATATTGGCTGTTCCTTGAGATTCCTGATAATGGACACTGGAGAATTGTGAGTAGACTTGAGTGTCAGGAAGGTGCTCAGACCAGTTTTCTGCAACCTGAGGTGGGCCTTTTTTCCTTATAAAGAAGAAATATTTTTTATTAGATGAATAAATGTGTTTGGTCTTCATTTGGTTTATCCACGGGGCCCTGTTTGGATACCTCTAATGCACTGGTCACTCATTTTACTAGTCTTCTCTTGCAACTCTATTTACTACAACTAGAAAGTTGTTACAGTTGAAAGATGTTTTCCCTAGCTTGATGAGTTTTTATTCAAGAACCTCTTCTACTTCTCAGTGATAACGTGTGTATTCCTAACTCTACCTGAAGGCCAGTTAAAAGTTATCTGGGATTCTGGATATGAGGATGCACATGTAGCAGCTGATGCCTCACATATGCAACCTTCCCAGCACAACCTCTTGTGTATATGCCAATGAGTACTGCAAAGGAAAAAAAATCTTCCTAGGCTGTGCATAGAGCACATTTCTGAGTTGTTCTAGTTACTGCTCATCAGTTTATTTTAGGTGGTGGTGTATATTTTGTATTTATAAAAAGGAAAAAAACCTCTTTGGGAGCTCAACAGATAATTTCAGGAAGGTATACTTCAGCATGCATTAACTTAATGAAATAAGGAGAATTAAGAAAGAATAAAACATGTTTAGAAGAAACTTTGCCCTTGAAGAATACTCCATGTGTAATTCTTTACAAAACAAGCACTGATTTAAGTTTTGGGATTGGTGACTTTGTACACTATTGCAAGAAAATGAAACCAAACCACCAGGAGGTTGCCAGTCTTCTGGTAACACTGGAAATAGAAATGCTTGTTCTCTTGCACTCTCAGCTTTATGGGTTTGATTTCCTATCTATCTGGCCATATAGAAGAACTGGAATTTTGTTTTCAGTGGCAAGGCATTCTGGGACAAAGATGAAGGGAAAAGCTTCAGCAGCAATCAACATTATAGGCAAGCTTGGAGTGAATTTATTCTCCATGGCAACACAATCAAGTGGTAAGGGTGTTAGAGAAGCAGAGTTGTGGGGACAAACAGTTGGTGCAATATACTGAGTTAGACTTTGTCTTCTATAGTCAACTAGCATATAGTTTACATTTTCTTATTCCAGCAGTTGTTGGTATTCCAGTTGAAACTGAAATTTTTGGGATAACCATGCAGTATGAAAAAAGAAAGGATAGAAAGAAGATGGCTCATGAAATTATAGTAGGTGTAGAATTTCAGTTTTCTGGTAACTATGCAAATGAAAACAAAAACGAGTCCATCACCTTTTCTGCTATGAGCTTGGAATATTTGTAAGCTTAATTATCTTTTAGTCAGATCCTCTAGCTAGTAATTTGTACTTATCAACTACTTTAGCTTTCTTATCTCTAGGATACCTGCCTAGCTCTAGCTTTGCCCTTCTGGAAGTTTGTCCAGACCCTCCGTGACCCCCCCATTGCTTTTTTGCAAATATCAGGTTTCTGCCTCTAATTCAGCATGGAATTAGCTTGGCTTACCTGTGCTATTGAAGTTGCAGTTTACAACTTTTTATGTGACTTATTTAGCCAGGAGGCTCTCTTTTTAGTCGTGTGGAGAAATCTGCAGGGTTCACACAGCAGTTTGCATCAGCCACTAAGTTGTGTGCAGACAGGGTTACCTTAAAGGCACCTTGTATTTGAGGAAAACTTGCTTCTCCTAGTCATTTGTGGGCAGGCACAGTTTCTCCATAGACATGTTGTACAAGGTAGTTCTTGTCCAAACCACTGTAAATCTGAAAAACAAGAGATTAAAATGACCTACTAAATAATCTTTTCTGTTATCCCTCCTAAAGCAGATGTGCTGCTGAATTTTTTTTTTCCAGACAAGCTTAACACATCCTCTCTTGAAGGTACTTCCACCACTCTCCTCGGGGGCTTGTGTCACAGTTTGATACATCTGACAGGTGAACAGTATATTTTTTTTTTTTTTTTATCTTAACATTTTATGATGTTATGCCTAGTTGTAGCTCTTTGAACTGTCTTCAACAATTCTTATCCTCCAAGGAGGAATAACTTTCTGAAGATAGATAGGTGATTAAGTCTTCCCCCAAGTGTCTGTCTCGGGGAGACTGTTGCCCAAAACAAACCATACATGCATGAGTGTAGAAATGCCTGTTTCAGAAGCTATTGCACAGCTTTGGAGTTCATTTCTACTTTGAAGGTCCCTGGAGCATAACCAAGTTGTCAGTAGCTGCCAAGAGTGTGATCAGTTCTGCCAGGGGTCGATTCTGCTCTTGCATTATGAGCATTCCCAGGTGGGAATAGCTGCTTCTCCATGGACAGGACATCTGTCAGCAGGCTGCTAATGTGAAGTCATGACAAACCATCCTTTGTTCTGGAACTGCAGCCCAAGAACAAAAATACCACGAGTGCCTTGTGATGCTTTGACAACAACCAGGGGAGGTTTGTTGGTCCATGTGCCATCTTCCCTAAGGAGCTGCTTTCCCTCCCTGTGCATTAAACAGGCTCAGCAGCAAAGCTTTTTCAGCTCAGACACTTCCCTTTTGGACATGAAGATAAGGCACTGTCGAGTTGAAAACCAAAGCAGTTCCCCTCTGTTGTTCCGTGTGGGAGCTGTTCTAAGATAGCATGTAAATAGATTATTGGTTTCACAGGAGGAAGAGTCTGGCCACTGACAGACAGCAAGGAATTTATCCTCAAGGATGCTGCCAGGGCTGTTAAAATAGTTGTGCAGTGTAGGAAGCATGGATGGAGACATCATGTTCCAGCTCTGTTTCATTCATGTAATCCAGCAGTTTGTAGGAATACTTTTTGAGAGTGAATAATTCTCTGCTTGCACTAAGAAACAAATATACTACACGTATATTATGAGAAGTTCATTAAATTTATTGCTAGAAATGGAAATGCCAATTTAAGAAAACAGTCTTTTTTTTTTAGGATTCTCTCTTGATTCCAAAACAAGGGCTTGGGTGGGGGGAGGGGAGACCAAAACCAACACTGTTGATATTTAGGATTCTGGTCTTCACCATGGATTTGCCTTCTTGCATTTTTTTTTTCCAGTTTATTGTGGTGTAATTTTAGCTATAAAATAGCTAATGGTGTGCTTGAAGAGTTCAGAGAGTAGATAATGTCAGTTTATTTGGATCAGATTTAACTGAAAAAAAGGTCTTAATTAAAAGGTCTGTGCTGTGCTTTTGAAATGGTGAATAATTAGTTTGGTGGGAGCTTTTTTTGCAATCAAGGGAAGTACTTGTCAGGAAAAACAAATCCTGTGTTTGATTTGTAGATCAGTGACTGATAGGACAAGGGGCAGTGGCTTTGAACTAGAGCAGGGGAGATTTAGATGGGACATGGGGAAGCTCCTCACTGTGAGGGCAGGGGAACACTGGGACAGGGTGCCCAGGGAGGTGGTGGAGGCCCCATCCCTGGAGACATCCCAGGTGGGGCTGAGGAGGCTCTGAGCACCCTGCTCTAGCTGAGGCTGCCCCTGCTCACTGCAGGGGGGTGGGACTAGGTGACCTTTGGGGGTCCCTTCCAGCCCCAAGCATGCTGGGATTCTGTTCTCTGCTTCCCCCTTTGTGCCAGCTCATGTCAGAGTCTGAGAACTCCAGTTGGAGCATTTTTCCCTGCCTCATCTCAAGGCTTTTTCTCTAGGTTACCTTTTGAACTGTTGCTGCTGACTGTATTCCTCTGTGCTAATCTAACCCACCTATTTTGCTCCAGGTTACATTTATGGCACCAGCACTGTCTGACAGAATTATTTTCATTTCAAACTAGCATAACCATGCCAGATCTGAAGGGAATGTAACACTGAACCTATGACAAATTATTTTCATGGTCTATTAGTGGGTGCCACGTTTGTGTGTTTGACACAGCCTGTGTTGGAAGAACTTGGAGCTAAAGCCATGGAGCTGCACTGGCAGAGGTCTCCTGCTTGAGAGAAGGATTCAGATTCAAGAGGGATTCCCCAGTGAGCTCCCAGAAGAGCTGGAATAAGATGCAGGGGTCCTGCCATAAGGTGTCCTGTAAAGCATGAGCTCTGCTCACTCCCATATTCTTCACTTGGCAATGATGTGCTGCATGATGGAAAGCTGCTCTCGTGTAGTTTGCTTGAGTTCCCTCCTGGGCAGTTTGGAACATGCTAGGCAATTGGTTTGGATGCTGTAGCAGTTCAGTGATGGATTTATTTAATCAAGATCTATTGCATATATTGTGTGTATTTTCTTACTGCTTATTTTATAATATTTATTGAATTACATCTTTTAGGCATTAAAAGTTTGGGATTCTTTTCTCCTTTAGCCCATTATTGTGATCCTTAATTTGCCAGCCAAGTAATTCAAGCAGTGCTTGTTGGTCAGCATCATGCTAATCCTGAATATATTTGCCTGTCCACACAGAATATTTTAATATGGATTTGTGTAACCTAGTGATGTGTGAGAAATTATTGTTTGAGAGCTGGCTTCCCAAAGAGCACAGAGGTCAGCACTATGGAACAGATACTCAGATATTCTACCTTTGAAAGTTTGATTTCACCAGGAGTTTGATAGTTCTTTGCTGAGCACACTTACATTTTCATTCCATTCTTTCCTTAACACTGTTACTGACCTTTTTTTTTACCTCAAATGCTCTGTACATTTGCTCTTCTGGCAAGTTGAGGTAAGAAGTGGTAGGGCTGTAGTGATGACCAATGTCACAAACACAAGGCAATGACTAGAAGTCTTTAAAAGTAATGTAAAGTGGTGTGTGATCTGGTGATATTATCACAAATTCAGGCTATATTGAATTTTGTGTAGGCATTACGTTCTGCTGGCTTGAAATTCCAGCTGCTTTATTAAATATGGTGTGCCTGATTTCCTAGCATTCCTTGGTCACAGATAGGGGTTAAAAAATGGTATCAAATATGTAAAGGCCATTCACTAATATACTGAAGCCTTCCTGTCAAAACAGTTGGTGACTGAAACTCTTCAACACAACTGAAGAAGGAATTTAAGCACAAGCTCAGCTCCAGGCAGGTAACCCCATTCCAGCAGTAGGATAACTAATGCACTTCTTCAAGTTTCTTCTGCCAAAGCCTTTTGTTGCTTCTCCTGCAGTTCCTGCTTGTGACACTTGTACAAAATCACTGGTTTATGGGAAAAAAAAAAAAAAAAGTTGCTTTAGCTTCTACAGGCTGCTGCTTGTCAAATGTAGCTGGAGTGTAGTGTAAAACAAACATATCCATGGTGTGAGCTTGGTGTTTACCTGCAGACCTGTTTACAGCACTGCTGAACTCTTAAGAGGGATTTGCATTCCCAATGAGGAAAGCCACAGGAGTGTGTACAGATGTTTCCTACTGCACTGGCTTTGCTGCCCTCAAAGCATGGGATCACACAGGGAAAATTGCTATTGCATGTCTTGGCAGTTCATTAAAACCTGAAAACTCCAAGTCAACTGGTATTTTGCTAGATTAAGTTCAAGGTCACCCTTTTGTTTAAATGATGTTTTGTTTTTGGTAATTAGACCGTGCCAGGTGTATTAAGTATGGAATTAAAACCACCAGGTTTGGCTAATTCAGAGTAAATGAGAATGAAATACAAGGTCATTATTTGTCTCTAGTGAGACTCCAGCTGAACAGAGCACATGGAACTAGTTAGAAAACATTTTGCATGGTCAAAAATTGCTTTAGGTTGCTGTCCATGCCTTTTAAATTAAACTACTCACAGATTTTTTTACCAAAGTACCTGTAGCATAGAAATATGTTCCCATGCCTAGTGTTGAATTGGAATGGAAAGAAAATGTCCATGATGTACAGATTTATGGCATGGATTTTAAAGGGAAAAAAAAAAAAAAGAAAGGAGTAAGACAGTTCCTGAGGTGCTCTGCAGAATGTTCCTTGGGTGAAGTTCTGCTGGCAGCCCCCAAGCAAGTGGCTTCTACCACCAGAAATCAGACCTGCAAGTGGAACAAAGAGCATCTCCACTTTGTTTTCATGAGCTGTGGCATCTCAATCCAGGGCTGCCCCTTTCCTTTAGTGCCCTTGGGAATGCTTTTCAGTGAGGGGGGCCCCAGTTCTGCAGTTTGTGTCAGCATCTTCACTCCATTTCATCCTCACTTCATTCATCCCATTTCCTATTTTTGTGGGATTAATCTTCCTTTCAACCATAAAATGAATGTGTTCTTTTTGCAGTTTGTCCTCACAACCTTGGATCCACACAAGTGTTTGTTTCTTGGGACCTGCTGCCAAACAGTTGTTCTGGTCTCCTACTACCTGACAATCCTACTCTTCCTTTGGAAGATAAAGCAACTGCAAAGCTGTGCATTGGAAAGCTGATCCCAAAGCAGGCAGGGTGCTGTAGCTGCTGTCTGTGCAGGGTCCCACAGCACTCAGGGGCTGGGGATGTGTGGGGTTGTGGAATGCAGAGTAAAGCTCTTCAGCCAACGACTGAAATGAGTGCCTGATGTATGGAAGTACTCACTCAGGAGCCTGGTGATCCTGCCAGCTCCCTTTACAGGGCTGACTACATTAAAAACATAAAAACAAAATTAAAAAAAAAAAAAAGGAAAGCCAAGCCCCCCTTCAAAAACAACTAGTTATCAATTTGGAATGTGGTATCCCTGAAAATAAACAAACATGTAGTGTAAATCCTATTTGAAGCATGATCTGGTTTGCCTCTTATTTTCAGCAATGCAAGTTTCTTCAACTGAACAGAAGTAAAAGATTAAAATAAGATACGTTCCATTCCCGAAGTTAAATGAAAATATGTTTGTGCTTGGTATGATGGGAAATAGCTTGAAGAATATTTTATTCAAAAAAAAAAAAAAAAAAAAAAAAAGAAGAAAGGGGGGAAAAAAAGAGGTATTTTAAAGCTACCAAGATGTTTGTGTGCAGGTGGTTATCAGTTGAGTAAGTGTCAGGTATTGCTACCTAACTGAAAGCTGGCTGGCTTATGGGGGTTTTTATGAGTACTTTTATTTTTTTAGCTGACTGTGCCAACAAACTTCATGCTTTGGTTCATGTTTTACTCCTCTGAACACACGGTACTTAGTGGCAGGCAGTGCTGGTGTGAAATATCACTAGTATTGCTGTGTCTAGTGTGTTCATCAGCATGGAATCTGTATTTTAATGTACGAGTGATGTTCTCACCTGAAAAAAAGCATGTGGGTGACCTGGTCTGGGTGCCCCTGCTCTGGCAGGGGGGTTGGACTAGATGATCTTCTAGCTCCCTTCCAACCCCTGCCACTCTGTGATGCTGTGTGTTGATTTACAGGGAAAAAGGTACAGAGTAAAAATGCTGCTTTTTGTTGCTTCTGTCAGTAGCAACTGTGTGTGCTTGTGAAACAGGTAAAAGGTAGAATTTTTGCTCTGAGTGCAGTAGGACAGTGTTTCAATCTAGAGACATCTACAGAAGACATCTGAGGAGGTTGGTAAATGTTAAGATTGGGTATTAGAAATGTCAGGCTTGTGCTGACACTGGTGCTTTAGGAAGTTCATCCCTAGATAGGCTGTCATAGGAATTGCTCCTGGAGCCATTCCAGTCTCTGTTTCTTGAGTAAATTCCTGTTCCTTCCTTCTTGAGTGGCTAAAGTAGGTGACTTCATGTGTTGAGTATAGAAGGGCTTCTAGATTTGTCTGTGGGAGGCTTATGTTACAGTGATATTTTACTTTTACAGTCCATATTTAAAGAAACTGTGTTGTCATTGACAGCTTTCAGGATTGGAATAAGTCTGAGATGCCTTTGAAAGCTGTCACCTGAAATCAGCTGAATCCCTTAGCTTTGCACATAAATCATGATCATGGGATGCAGAGAATCTAAATCCAGTCAGACTGGACTTCAGGCTTTGCTTCCAGCCTGAAGTGTAGCTACTGCCTTTGGTTTTCCAGTTCAGGTTGGGAATAATCTTAGCCTGTCTTTGGAGTTACACCTTTTGAGCTCAGTGTTCAGGTGCTGCATAAAATAAATCTGAATGAGGTGCTACAGT
This sequence comes from Alcedo atthis, assembly GCA_033558465.1. Lineage (NCBI taxonomy): Eukaryota > Metazoa > Chordata > Aves > Coraciiformes > Alcedinidae > Alcedo > Alcedo atthis. The sequence goes on along the minus strand of WYEA01023154.1, from coordinate 20,405 downwards.
CCTTATCAGTACATGGTGTCATCACATCAGCAGGAAATGTGTTCTCCTTTCTTGCAGTGTGGTAGGATGTCAGTATCTGGAGATCTTCAGCAGGCTGTGCAGGAGCTTATTTTGCAATACTTGCAGGTTATTTTTGGCCATGTTTTTTTCAGCAGGTCCACGGATGCCTTTTAATTCACAGGACAGAGAATTTCCTAACACACATTTGTTTTCTGGTAAAATGTCTTGCAATGAGACTCTGATTGTGACTTCAACTTTTATTGTGCTTAGTTGTGTTTTTAAGGACAATCAGAAGCTATTGCAAAATTATTATTTCCTCACTGAAATACTTTTAATTCAAACACTTTTCTTGCAGCGTTGAGGTTATCTTTGCATTTTTGTCAGAGCTCCTGTGGCAGTTGTGGACTCTCTTGTTGCATTTGCCTTGCTTTTTTGGCCAGGTGCTTTTGCAGAGTGGTAGGAAGAAGAGATGCCAAGCTGCTGGAGGCTTTTCTGAGAGAGAAGCTTTTGAATCTGTGAGTTCTGTGAATGCTGCTGCCTTCAGCCAGGGGCTGCCTGAGCACTTCCCTGAGCAGGGCTCAGGACCTCAGCAGCAATACTGATGATGCTTGATGATCATACTCCACAGTATTTCCCGAATGCACTTAAAAAAAACCTTTGTCAAGTAAGGGAAAAGTTTACAATTGCATTTTCTAAGTCTACAATTCCCTAGCCAGCAAGAAATAATTGATACAGGAGCTTTAGCTGATGCTATTGCATTTTCACTTGCAGCTGGTGGGGTTTGCAGATCCCCTGGCATTTCTGGTATAGACAGAGCAGCCTTGTTGCTTCACTGACAGATGTCATGTGAATCCTCAGATGCACTGAGGACACCCTGTCTGTGCTGCTGCTCAAGTGCTCTGCCTGCCAGAGACAGAGAAGCCTCTGTGCTGCTTGCCTCCCAGCCCCATGGAATCCCCAGCTGCTGTATTTACATGTTTATGGTTGCAGCCTGAATTTGAGGAAACTACTCATCCTGTTGCCAGAGCCAGGGATGGGGTACCTATTTTTTTGCAGTGCTTTCCTGGTTAGTGTGTAAAATAAACGTTGCTGTCTTGCTGCTCCAAGGATCCTTGTGTTTGGATGTAGTTGCATCTCACCTGAACTAACTTTTTTTTTTTTTTATGCAACAACTCCCTTCTTTATATAATGATTTCCATATGTCTCCCGAATCAAATCTGTATTTACCATCATTGGTCTGAACTCTGTTTTAATCCCATCTGGTTTTTTTGTCCTTTGAAACACGAGAAATGCAAAGAAGTGTTTTTCCTTGATTATGTTTTCAATGCAAGGCAGTGAGTAACATCCATAAAAGGAGTTTTACTAGAGAGAAGTTCATTTTTGGCTTTAACTCTTTAACCAAAGAGCTGTAAATATATTATTTCTACTACTCTACCCAAAACTTTTATTTTTTTTGACTGGCCTGTGTGTTGATTCCAGCTTTGATATAGAGATATCTGTGCAACATTTAATTTTATTGTAGGATAAATAAATGCATTTAAGATGTTTTGCTTGTAGGTAAGAATGTCATAGTAATCCAGCCTGTGTGACTTCCATGTTAAGCAAAATTCAGGCTGCAGGATGTTTTCTCTGAAAGGTCAATGGAAAGGTGAGGAGCAGAGATGAAATGATATAATTTCATGTTTACATTTATTATACAGTGCAGTAGTGGGTTGACCTACAGGAAAATAGATTCCTACATTTGAATTCCTTCCCCAAGCCAATTGTGACTTCCTTCTGCTGGAGGGAATTTCAGAAAGCCTTGGAGAACTGGCAGCAATTTAACCATTACTGTATTCTGCTTTTGAGGGCTTTTAACCATTTATATTGTGCCCTGCTGCAGCAGTTGGAAACTGTTACAGGCAACAGTTTAAAAACCAAACCAACCAATCCCATTTCTGTCATATTCTCTGCTGGATTTTTATCTGTTTCAGTTTGCTGACACTTTTTAACTCCTCTGAATTTTTTTTTTCCTTAAGGCTAGTGCTGAACCAACTCGTTCTGATCTGTCCCTATGGCATTTCATCCTTTATTGCTTGAGATTTTCTGACACCCTTTTCTGGGGTTGGTATGGCAACAATAAATAGCAAATCCGTCCATTTTCAAGTGACTTTGCTTTCAAAAATCTTACTTTCTGTTAAATTGCTGAGGTAGAGGTGCAGTATTTTCAGCACAGTTAAGTAAATGAATATGATGAAGTTAAAACTGCAAAATCCCTGCTGTTAGACAACGTGTTGGGGACTGTGGTGCCACCTGGGGAGTGTAAATACAGGCTGTTGGTGGAAGTGGGATAGACTTTTCAGTTACTGAAACTACTTCTTTGCTGTTGTACTCTAATGCCAGGAGCTCTGGCAGGGGCTGCCCAGGGGGGTTGTGGAGTCTCCTGCTCTGGAGACATTCCAGCCCCCCCTGGATCTGTT
>WYEA01023154.1:0-17846 GCA_033558465.1 Alcedo atthis | reverse complement strand
GGTGACTTGGTCTAGGTGCCCCTGCTCTGGCAGGGGGGTTGGACTAGATGATCTTCTAGCTCCCTTCCAACCCCTCATATCTATGATTCTGTGATAAACTGGGACTTGGGCTGGTCTTGGCACAAAAGCTTGCACAGTGCCTCTTTGCATCGAGGAGCAAATCCCAACTCTCTCCACAGATTAGAATCTGACAAGGCTAATTAAACGAGCCAGTGTTGTCCTGTGCTCTGTGACAAAGCAATTAGATCAGATGCTTTAGGCTTTCCTAGGAAAAAAAATGCTGGGAAGGAAAGCAAGAGCTGTGCTAATTGTTGGCCCCATAGCATCAATGTTTGAGTCACAGGCAAAATATTTAATAACCAAGTGTTTCTTTGGCAAATGATCCTGTCAGTTCTGGACTCAGCAAGTGAATATGCCACCAAATCACTGCATCTGAATTCCTATCAGTGAATACATGGAGTTTCTGAATCAGTACGGAGTGAGCATCAGGCTTTCCACCGGGTGTGTTGTGGTTTAGAGTGAAGAATGACCTTGTGGTTAAGTGTGCTGTTGAGTGTTAGCCTGCATTTCTTGCTGTTCAGATGAGTGCTCTGTTTGTTTCATTTACTGTTTTGTTACTCAGATATTGGTGCATGAGCTTCTGATTCATGTATTTTGGCATCAGTGATTCAGTTATTAGTTGCTTGTGTGTTTTCCTGCTTTCTGCTTTTCCTACTTTCTGCTTTTCTTTCTATTTTTAAAAGAATCTGAAATGGAGCTAGTGAAGAAAAATCCTTCTATTATGTATGTGATGAATTGGTAGATTTTAATACAGCTTTGCTTTTAACCTCGGGACTTCTCTTTTGTATTCTGTCTTTACTTTTCAGTGTAGATTTGCATTTAAAATATTTTTGCAAAATTTGGAACTTTTTTTTTTTTTAATTTCTCTTTAGGCTGCTTTGGAAGTCTGATCTGAATTGTTCTAATTTTTAAAATGCCAAATCCCAAATAGTTTATGTTCTTGTTCTTAATACAGCTCCCATTTTCTTCTATTTTTTAATACTTTTTTTCCCTCTCCCAAATCAAAAAGGACTGGGGGAAAGTCCTGTATATTTTTAGAGCATATAAGGTAGCTGCTTTGCTAGCAGCACTGTGTGGGTATATTTGCAATCAAGTTTAAATAGCATGGTGAGTATCCAGATGGAGTGTTTTTCCTAAGCTTTAGTTTATTTACTCTGTTGGGAGCTTCAGTAAACATTTCTAGTGCTCCTAAGGGCTAACTGTGACATTAAGCTTGAGATGCCTGGTAGAGAAAAATATAATAAACCAAAAGAATTAATTTTTTAAATTTTTTAATTATTTAAGGGTAATATAATGAAGATCATTTTTGAATTTTGGGATTGGCAGTAGCTGATGTGCTCAGAGGAGAGCCCTGGGCAGTACTCTGTAAAGGTGTGCAAATGAGACTATGCACTGAGGATGCAGAAAAATCTTTTTTTTTTTTTTTTTTTCCTCCCTTGGTGGTTTGCTGTTGAAATTAACTCTGTATGACACTAAGAAAATCCTCCCAGAGCTGCAAGACGTTCGTGGTAGGAACTAAGAGTTTGCTCGTGTTGTTAAAACGATGCAGAGTCTTAATGTTTGAGCAGAGAATTCCACCAGGGAAAACAGGGATTAATCATGGGATATTTCTATGCAACTCTACCCCTAAAGAGACTGTTAGTAACCACACAAAGTTGTCCATCTTGGGGCTTTGTGCTGCTTTTACCCCCCCCCCCCCCCCAGAATACTGAAGCTGGCTGCAGTGCTGCAGTCCCAACAGCTGGAGAGAAAGCTTCTCCTACCTGAGGCCACTGACAACACCAAGGCATGCACTGGTTCAATCTGAAAGTGCTGCAGGCAACCCATTTCTGCAATTGCCATAGAAAATGATTGTTGTGAGCCATTCTGTTGATAGTTCATGTTGTGGCAATTACTAGCAGATGGGGAAAATAGATGACTCAGAATACAGTATTAACAATCTATATTTTTTTTAATCAAAGGCCTCTAATAAGGCATGTTGCATCTGTAATATTCATTTAAGCAGTTGCTAGGAAGAATATTAGTTTCCAAGTAAACACAACAAACTTGATACAGCTTTTTTAATTATTATTGAATATATCTTTTTCTAAACAAACCCTGAAAATACATTCGCTGGTTTGCATTGCCATGGCTTAATGGCAGTGTTCCTTGGTTTAGTTTGGGAGGCTGGAGGTTTGCAAAGGTAACTCATGAATTATGGAGTTACTCCTGAAATCTGATGTTATCATACTGAAAACATCACTGGCCTAGAGCTTTATTTATCTCTGCTAGCTGTGAAGGGTGGATTAGGATTAGAGTGTGCTCCATCCACCAAAACCTTGGCTGTTGCCCCTTGAAAGGTTTGGCTAGCCAGAGATGTGTGGCTGGCCAAGTGCAGCTAATGAGTTCCAAACCCTTCACCTAAATGTATGGCTAGATAGGTATTTTAATATTTTTTTCCTCCTCTCTCTCCCCCAGGTGCCCATTTTGGTCAGAATTTTTGGCAGTATGGTTTGACTAGGGTTGTGAAGAAAACAGAGGAGGTGTGGTGCTTTTCACATCTGTTGTCAGAAAGAGGAGACCTCCATAACAGTGTTTTCAGTTTGATAATGTCCCTCTGCTCTGTCATTTATTCCTTCTGAATGTCCCAAGCATCAGCCATTCCTTAGGCTGAGATAATTCTGAGATTCTTTTTCTCTGGATTTAAAAAATTCATTCTCTTTATATATTAATTTCCATTCCAGCTGTCTGTGATCTGTAAAGAATATTTAATTCTGTTTGCTGGCTCTGTGGCTTGATCGAAATTAAAATAAAAACTCACTCGTCACATTCTTCTCTGACAATTTATAAAAAAATGATTTTCAGTGTAGAATAATTTTGGGATTGCATCAGTAGGAGCCTGTTCTGTGCAGTTGAAGCCCCTTTTCTGCAGTGGTGACTGTGAGGGAATATAAATCTGCCCAGGCTGGCCCAGAGCAGATGGGAGACTTCTGCAAGCCGAGCAGGTTTCTGAAGCTCATACAGGTGCAAGGATCTTTGGTACTGGAAGATATTTTGACCTCTGGGGTTTAATTTTCACCTTCGTTAGGAATCCTAGGGTAAAAATTAATATTTTTCATACACTCTCTTACAGATTTCTGATCCTCATTGTGTGTGTTGTTACTCATTTATGATGTGCAGTGTAGTCACAATGGTGGGGCTCTGGACTGTACGTAGCAATGTCTGGTGGTAATATACGTGCCTGAAATGTTGATAAAAGTAAAGATCCAAAGCAGGATTTAATTTCTCATGGCAGACAGATCAGGCTGTGCTGATGGAAGACTGCCCTGGATTCCTGAGCAAAGTATTGACTCATGAGAAGGTTGATTCAGAAGCTGTTTTCCCTTCCTACGTTAGGTGGTGTGCTCGTTTGCGGTGTCAGAATATTTGCAAACAAAATACAGATTATCCCTTTCCTAGGACGGAATGATTTGTACTACTAGAAATATGTTGATATTTTTCAAGCTTAATGAAGAGTAATTGACAAATAGGCAGCTCTCACGAGGAAGAAGTGCAGAGAGGCACTAGACTTCTGGAAAAAAAGGCAATATATTCCAAATGCGGATCATTCCCTACAGTAGCAGGTGGGGCAGGATGCCCACGATGCCCAGTGCCTGACAACTCCAACCTCACTGGTGATGTGGCCATTTAATGAAGGGAGTGTAATTGTTCAGCAGCAGAGAAAACCTGCTTCTGAAGAAAAAAGTCCAAGGTAACTGTCTCATGAATTCAGGAAATTATTTCATGTATTATTTAAACACCCTGTTAGCAGTTTGCTTTGACTAGTTCTGGCAGCAGTCTGTTGAGGAAGACAGATGCCTTGTCATTCTGATCAGATACTACCTCTAAATATCTGTCAGGCTGTGACTTAACAAGAGCCTGAAAAATAGCTGCTGTAAGAGGCAGAAGTTCACCGAGAAGCGTTTGACGAAGCAGTGTATTTTATATTCATTAATGTCATTGTGCGTCCTGTGGCATTCAGCCCCATCCCTGTGATGACTTACAATCTGTTTGCAAAGCTGTTTCATTGTTCAGGGGTTTTTTAAATTAAATGTGCTCTACGTGCTTGTGTTTTGTGTGTGAAATCATTTACTGTGAGGCAGACTGAGGCTTCTGCTCCCATCACCAGTCTCATCCCTTGTAAGCACGGCCTCCAGCAGCCGGGGAACGAAGGCTTCCCAGCGGCCGTGGCTTTGGTTTGTGCCGCAGACGGGTTGTAACCTTTCTTTGTCTTGGTTGGGGGGGGGTGTTTTGCAGTTAAAGAACCTGAGTTTGGAGGAGCTGCAGATGCGGCTGAAGGCTCTGGACCCCATGATGGAGAGGGAGATCGAGGAGCTGCGCCAGCGCTACACGGCCAAGAGACAGCCCATCCTGGATGCCATGGATGCCAAGAAGCGGCGGCAGCAGAACTTCTGAGCTCCTCTGCTCTGGGGGCTTCTGAGCTCCTCTGCTCCTCGCACCGGGGGCTTCTGAGCTCCTCCTGCTTTCAGACACCACTGGGCACCGGGGACTCCTGAGCTCCTCCTGCTTCAGACACCACCAGGCACTGGGCACCGGGGACTCCTGAGCTCCTCCTCCTTCAGACCCCACCGGGCACTCTGGGCACCGGTGATTTCTGAGCTCCTCCTACTTCTGACCCCACCAGGCACTCTGGGCACCGGGGACTTCTGAGCTTCTTCTACTTCTGACCCCACCAGGCACTCTGGGCACTGGTGCCTTTGGGAATTCTCTTACAAACAGCCAATCTAGTGAAATTCCCTCCACGAGCCACAGCAATTGGAGCCGTGCAAGAGCAGACTGGTGCCCTACAGGGGCAGTAAAGCACGTTGCCACTTGTTTGCATTTTCAGATGTTGAATGGAAGAGAACTTCATCTGTAATTTCCCAGTCTCTTTCAGATGCATAGTGGTGACTGGGTGTTGTGCATTAGGTTGTGTTTTGGAGCACCCGGAACAGTTACTTGATGGTGCAACACTACAGAGCTTTATGTTGCAGTATCTTTTCCTTCCACTTAGTAGCATATTTATTATGTTATCTTTGTTTATCTATTTATTTTATGCCTGTTTTCTAGGAGGATAATATGGTGGAAAGAGCAGCACAATTAGATAAAACTGGTATTGTAGCATAAAGAAAAGAAGCTCACCACTATAGTATCTTGTAAAGCTCCTACTTCAGCAGTTCCCAATTCAGGACAGCACTAGAACATGTGTCAGGCCCATTCATATCAGCAGGAATTAAGCATAAATTAATTAAAAGGCATATGTTGTTCTGCTCTCCTGAATTAGGGACTGTGGCTGTAGTTGAGCAATAGTAGTCAATGCTCCAGAGCATTCTTTTGGAGTGTCTGTCTGTCATCTTTACACACACTGAGCAGTCTCTCACCAAACAAGAAAACAAGTGCCTAGACAGTTTGGACTTTTCTGCTGTCCAGGAGAAGTCACTCCTTCAGTATAAATTTCAGTTGCTGTTGCAGTTCTGACCAGTGTAAACCTCTGTTATGCACCATAGTTTGATAATGAAGTAACAGCTACACTTTCTGGATATGTTTTTTTGGTTCATTTAATTTTTCATCACTGTTTTAAGGGGAGAGGGGAGTTAGTAAAGGTTTGGGTTTGGTTTGACCTTAAGATATGAAGGGATAGTAATTTAAAAGCCAAAGAAAAGAAAAGGAATACCTGTATATAATAAGTACTGAAAAGAAGCAATGTTTTGCAGTCATCTGAGAGTGTTGTCCTGCAGTCACTAAACATTCAGCATTTCTGTAGTTTTCTGTGGTAGATTTTGGGGAATCACAAATGCAGGACCAAGCTCTTAATATCTTTCTACAGTTCCTCTGTCTAGCTGATAGTGTGGGGTTTCACACCTAGCAGAAAATGTGATCCACTTTCTGAACAATCTACTGTGCTTTCTCTTGATCCCTTGCTGTTGTTGCCTTGTGTGTAAATAACTTCACTGTGAGCAGTCATGCTTTGTTCAACAGTGCAGCTGACAAGTTCTTTACCTTCAGCCTTCAGCTGTTCCACTTGCACTGCTGACTACTGCATGGGGCATCTTCTGTTTCATGTCTCCTGGAACCTGGTAATCATCTCATACCTCTAAACACTGACCAGCACCATCCGTGGACCATTTAGGTGGAGCAGTGCAGCCTTGGCAAATGGTGCATGAAACCACACAGCTCATCTGTCCATAAAGAGAACAGAAGTTGTTCCATGATCAGCTCCCTCCTGCTTGACAGAGCCACGGGCACCATGGGCAGCCTGGGTGTGTCTGCATGTGGGGAACCTTGCAGGGATTGTTAGACCCCCCTCCCCCCACTTCTTTTCCTAAATTTTCAAGCTGTGGTCATCCCTTCTGAAAAAGCAAGAACACAGGAGATGCAGAAAAAGGACTTTAGGCAGGATAAACTGCACCTGGCCACCTCACCCTTCACCTCAGCACAATGGAATGATGTCAAGTAAAAAATGGCATCGTGGTCTCACCGTGTCAGGGGGCTGTAATCGTCATGCAGGAGAAAACCTAGCACCAAATTGAAATTTAAATTCCTGAACCTTCTGTTCTCAAGCCCTCCAAGATCTGTGTATGCATATATCTGTGTATGTATGCACACACATCTGTGCAGATCTAGATCTAGAAAAGAAAGAACAGAACCCAGATTTAAACCATCAGCAGAGGAACCTAGCTTGTCTGTTTTTTTTGGGGTGCTTTTTAAGCAAAGGGTCACTGTGCAGACACTCTTGCAGTGTTAGCAGCTTGCTTTTCCCTTTAAGGCTTCAGTTCTGAGTAACGTGGTGCTGCAGGGTGGTGACCAGTGTAATAACATGGGCACAGATTTCATACTTTGTGTGTGCTGGAAACTTCAGTCATGCAGTACACTAAATATGAATGCCTGGCCAGAGAGACTCCAGAAAAAGCTGTTTTTAGAGTAGTGCTGTTGCAGTCTGACACCTGAAAGGTTGCAGAAGATAAAGGACATCCTTTCTTCACTCCTGCTCTTTGTATACAGACCAACAGCTCTAACTTTTGTGGTCACACAGGTGTGGATTATACATGCAGGGAAAACATCTGCAAGCCACTGGAATCAAATAAATCATCTACTCAGAATGGTTTTGGTTGGAAAAAACCTTGTCTAGTGCCAATGAGCAGGGATACCTCCCACTAGCCCAGGTTCTGCAAAGCCCCATCCAGCCTGGGCTTCACCATTTCCAGGGAGGGACCATCCATGGCTGCTCTGGGCAACCTCTGCTAAACAAGCTACCTACAGTGGGTGACAAAATCTCTTCTGATCTGCAGCTTTGTGACCAAAGAGCACTTTCAGCACTGCATAACCCTGCCCTTCTGCTGTGGGGTGTGCTGCAGTCAGGGGAAGAGCTGCCTCTGCCTTCAGGAGGCAGCACGTTGGGCTCAAAGCCACGTGCAAATATCATGTACAGAAACAGGTTTTATCCTAAGAGATGGATGCAACTTCTCTTTCTATAAATGGATCAAGTCATCCGTGCTGATGACTACACCTCTCTGCTGGAGGATGAGCATCTCTGTAAGGACAAGCCCAGAGCATCATAAGAAAGATGTTTTTAAAGCAAGCCTTGCAGGAAATCTGATAGAACTCCAGACAAATCAAGGAATGTCTCGTCTGCTTCCAACTTTGTATGTTTAGGTTTAATAAGTAAAAACAAAACGTAAAAAATGGCAAAATCCTTAGTTATTACTAAACATTTGTAATAAAAGCTAATTTTTCATGTATAGCTGTTGTGTTGTTCATTCTAACAGAAGTGAAATTATGTTAATAGTAGCCATTGCTGTTCATTTCCATAGCCTTCTCATGCTTTTCTTTCCTAATCCTGGGAACCTGGTTTTTGATATCCACATCTCTGAGCTCTGGAACCAGTTTTTCCAGCTCAAGACATTGCTGCAAGCTGTAGAAGCCTGAGTTATTGAAGAGTGTCAGGCCAGTCTAGGAGCAGAAATCCTCAGCACTTGGGGGAAGCAGCTCTCAGTCTCTCTCTGCAGCCTGAGGTTGTGAAAGGCCTCATCCTGAGAGAGCTGAGCACCACCCCAAGGCTCTGGATGTCTTCAGCATCCCTTAATTGGAGGTGCCAGAGGACGTGAGCAGTTTTAGGTGCTCCTTGGATTTTTCTGGTGTAATGAGAACAGCAATAGGAAAGAGGTAGGCGTAACTAAATACATTGAATGCCTCAAATTTTATTGCATATACCGTTTATTTTCTGATAATTTTTTTTTTAATTATTCTATAAGAATTTGCCCACAAATGACCTTTAGTAAAAGGGACTCGGCACGTTTCACTGAGGGGCTTTGCTTGTATGTTTGAAGTCACAGAATTCTCCTCCTGCTGTGAATTAATCTGATGAGCATTTACTGTTCGTTTACAGCCAGGAATAGCTTGCCTGTGATAGCAGGAGGTTTGAAAGGACACCTGAGAATTCCTTTTGCTGCTTCTCTTCCTCTCCTCAGAGAGATGAAGGTGGGCATGGCTTTTTTTTTCCCTGAGCCAGGTGTTCTGGGGACCTCGTGCACAAATGCAAATGTCAGCAGCAGCAGCTTTTGTTCTCCTGCTCAGAGATCAGTGGAGTGAAGTCTCTGCTTTCCCTTAATTTGAAAGCACTGCTTGTTGGGATTCCAAGGAGTTAAATTCCTGAGCCACGAGGTACCAGCTACTTTTTTTCCATCCTTTGCTTCACAAACTCCTCAGGCTAGGTTCATTCACTAGGCCTTAGAGACTCCCCTGGGTCAGAGAAGAGCTGTACTTGTGGCAGAAACAGGAAGAGAGAAATACTCAAATTCCTCTGGGGAGAAAAGAAGGAGCATTCCTTTAGGTGCTGCCTGGAGTCAGCCACTAGGAAGGTATTGGAAAGAATTCATCAGATCCAATTCTGGGCTCAGATGCTGCTTTTCTGTCTCTCACAGTGGGGAAAAATGTTAGCAGTATGGGATTTCTGCACTGCTAACCCCAGTGAGCTGCAAAACGTTTTTCCTTTAGGTGTCCCAACTTCAGGAATGAAATTTGTAAATACATCTGCCCACGTGGTAGTGCATTTGGGTGTATTTTTTTCAATGGCATTTTAATCAATTCAGCTGTATGTTCATTGCCAAAGGCCTGGACTCTTCTCCCCGAGGATCTTTCTTCTGTGGACAGCTATTTTGATTCCAGAACCTCTTCCTAGCCAGCTCCCAGAGAGGAACAGAGCCCTCCCAGTTCCTCTCTGCCTTCTTTCACTGTACCCAGGCGTGCACAGGCACACACGAGTACCCCTCTGCCTCCTCTTCATCCTGCTTCTCCCTATGCAGAATCTTCCTTCTGCTGTGCACTCCTCCTGCCCTTCCAGAGGCTGTGTGGTTCCTGTGAAGTAAAAGCTCAGGGCTAGGACATCAAAGAGGGAGAGCCCGAGCTTTGATTTGATTTTTCTGACACTAAGCCTTTAGTGTGATGCAGCAATTGACATTTCATTTTTATTACAGTACAATGGCTTATACAGGCTTAACAGCAAGAGGTGTCCTTTTGATCTCTCATCACACATGGAAACAGGTGTTGGAGTCCAGAGATTATGGAGGTCAGAGATGATTGAAGAAGGATTAAGCAGAGTGACCATTTTTCTTAGCAACCGTGTGCAAAAGCATGACATTCTTTGTAAAATGCAGGCCTTGTTTCAGTCTGTAGATAAGTCTTTATTTATTTGTCTTACACCAATTTTCCCTGATGAAACTGTGGAAGAAGACTAGAATTCTTCAGTTTTGTATTAAAAAATGAAGAAACAAATCAAACTCTGTACTAAGTTTATAGACATTTATTTTAATAGAGAAATAATAGTAATACTATTTGATTAATTCAATAATCAATGGCAGTAGTGTTAGATTTGATAAACCTTTTTTTCCTAGGCAGTGTAATTATAACTTTTTTTGTTGACACCCAGATCTTCAAACATCCCCCAAATATGTAATTATTGGAATAACTAAGGAATTGAAGATTCCTAGGATCATAGAACCAGCAATACAGTAGCCCCCACATCCCAACCATTACAACATCACAGTATGTTTAGGGATTGGAAGGGACCTCACCAGATCATCTAGTGCAATGCCTGGATCAGGTGGCACAGGAATGAATGCACATTTATTCCAGGAGTAGCTGTAAATTTGCAGTCTTTTAAATGGGATTAACGTTGATCTCTTCAGCCTGTCAAGTGACACAGTTTTCCTCCATCTCACAGCAGTCATCTGCAGTTCCTGTACCCACAAAAAGCAGGATGGTCGGGTTCCCATCTTGCAGCTGAAGTGGGAAGAAGTTTCACTCGTAAAGGAATAGCCACTCTGGGATGCAGCAAACAGGGTGAAGAAAGGTGCAAGGCTGAAGCTGGGCAGAGCAGTGGCTGCTGGTAAGCAAACCGTGGTGTTTTGAGTGCCACTTCTTTCCCAGATGGGATTGGAAATTTTCTTTGAGGGTCAACAGTGTAATCTGTGCACTTGACCTGCTCAGAACTGCAGAGACTTGTGCCCCACACAGAGCAGCTGCACGTGTGCTGACAGCAAGCTGGTGCTGCAGCGTGCATCTGAGAGTGGGCAGGTCTCTCAGGGTGCTCTAGGGAGATAGGAGAAAGTGGCAGATTGCTAGCAGACTTGGTCCTATCCCTGAGAAACACAGCCTTGTTCATTTCTGTGTCTGTGAGAAGTCAAGTATTCCCAGGAGAGAAGCCTCCTTTGGTTTTGGTTGGTTGGTTTTTGTTCGTTTAGTTTGTTTGCTTTTTAATGGGGAAGGCAGGATCAGTAAAAGATGCTTCAGAACCCTGGTGAGAATATTCTTCCAGCCCTGCCTAAATAGTAGGCAACTTGAAAATAAATTACAGGAGATAAAATCGATTTCTGCTGTAATTTAATGGGGAGCCAGGTGCATAAATTGGAACAATAAAAGAAAGAGTTAAGATGATGAGAACAGAAAGGTTCTGGCACAACAGCTCGGTGAGGGGTACGAGTGCTACAGAAAGGTTCTGGCACAACAGCTCGGTGAGGGGTACGAGTGCTGATGGAGGGTTGAATGTTGTTTGAAAGGACCATCAAAGGCAGGCTGAGGTGGGGAATATTGCAGAGGAAATGGATAACTAGCACAGCCAGAGCAGTTACTCCAGGGGCTTGCTGCTGCTTATATGTGCACAGCTGGGGCCTCTAAGGATGGGGATTGTTTTGGAAGAGATTAAAGGTCATGTCAAGTTGATTTAGCACCTACAACTGCTATTGGTATATTGCTTAGTCCCTCACAGGTGAGGTAAAGAACAAGAAGCTTGCACTGTTTGCTCACGTGACAAACGTGGGCTCCCCACCACAACCACCAGTTAAGAACTTGGCTGAAAATAGAAAGCCAGCCTTGGTATTTTCAGCAAAGAACCCTATCTTTACAATGAGATCCAGGCTTCTCTTTGATTATAGTACTCTGAATATCCTGAAACTTCAATCAGTTCTTAGCCCCTGGTGAAACATACTTCTTTATGCATTTAATTTCCAGCTGGTGGCACAAAGCTGAGTTCTTGAGTGTGTTGCACACTGCTGGGACAAGGAACACAGCATAAAGAGCACCAGGTACAGTACTGCCCAGCAGTCTCATAAAGTTCTGTACAAAAAGGTAGGAATGCTGGAGGTATTAAAGCTGGAAAATTAAATGTTCTTTGTTTTCTAAGTTTGCAATGTGAAGTAGCTCATGCTATAGATCACACGTGAGAAAAAAAAACAGTCTGCATTTAGAACTGGTGAAGCAGCCTGCAGGGAAAGAGAGAATTAGCAACTGATGAAAGTGGGTAATAAACCAGGACTAATACAAAATCTGAACACAAATAAAAAGCTTAATCACAGTATATATATAGGTTTTACAGCTCAGGAAAACTGTGTAACATATTGCTTCCCAAGGACATCTCCAGCTCTCATCATAACCTAGATTCGTACCAGAAGGTGAGCTTCTCTAACAGTTTATTCCTGGCAAGACAGCAAATTGCCTCATTTGAAAGATTACCATAATCCTCACGGAGGCAATTCAGAGCTCTCAGCTGCAGGAGAACAGGAGCAGCATTTTCACCCATGTCAGGGTGGGACCATCAGAAGGCAGGAGGAGCACATGTCAAGTGCAGTGTTCTTCATTAAACTGCACAGATTCCTGCCCTCAACAACTCTTGACGTTGCCAGCTCTGGAGGAAGCAGCCCATTAGTGCTCTCACCCTTCATCTCTGAGCCTGCTCTTCTGAAAAAGTGATTGTCACAGCCTGACAGAGTGCTCAGACACTGCACCAGCTCTTCTCCTCACTGAGGCTTTGGAGAGATTGGATTCTTCCTTCCAAATGGAAATATTTGTCTTTAATTTGTATTTAAGAAGAGATGAGGATTCTCAGCCCTTAATGGACTGAGCCCCAGAAGAGAGGTTACTTCATAAAGTGACAGGAAGGATATCCCTCATTCTTCCTCACCTAGAGAGTTTTGGGGAGCTAAGACAACAGCATTACTTAAATCAGGACAATTGGTCTCCTCCTCAGTGAAAAATTCTGTCAGTCATAATCAAAGATGAGAAGTGCTGTACTGAGACAATACTGCACAATGCTGGAACAAACCATCTGAGCAGAAGTAACGTAGGGGAAAAAAGGCTCCATCCCCTAGGATGGTCAGAGGAATATGAACGAGAAAACTAGAAAGAAGCTTGGCAGGTGTAATACTGTGAAAATAAGCATGTAAAGGCATAGAGTTGCTGCCTCTAAATACACCAGGCATGCAAATGCTGAGAGGAAAAGGAAATCTTTTCTCTGAAGAACAGTGGTGTCAAGAGAAGCAAAACAAACCAAGCTGATCTAAAGCAGCCATTAATAAAATCGTGCTGCAAAGTTGCACGAGCCCCGGAGAGCCGTGCACTCTGCAAGGCTCCTCCAGAGGGGGGAGGAGCAACAATCTCACCACTTTGACCATGGAGTTAGAGAAGTTTATGAAGAGAATTCCCATGTCTCGTGTAAAGTCGTTGTCATGATACTAAGAACATATTAAGTTTCAGTACTTTATTTATTTAGTGTCTTTGATCCAAAGCACTTGTATAAAAACGCAATAATGAAAATTCCTTTCAGCCAGTACAAGAAAGTCATAATTCCTCGGGGTATTTAACTTTCTTTAGTGAAATGCAATTTGGATACATTCCATTCAATATCTGCAGAAATGACAGAGCACCAGCCCTGTGAATAAGAATACATCTAGAAAGGTAAGCTCTAGGTTATTGAAATGCTGTGTGGCAAAGTCTGGATACAGCCTCTGAGATGCTAAACTAACAGCAGCTGAGGGAATCTCTGCCTCTTTGGCAAGTTCACAGGTCTCTTCAAAAAACTGCCCTGAAAGTCTTGCTTTTTACCTCTGGGAAATCTACTGCTGGTGAAACTTGGGAGCTGGGTTCTCTGAAGGCCCCCAGCCAACAGGTAGGGAGAACCTGCTGTGTTCTTGACACCAGTGTGTGACCCAGCCAGGGTGTATGTGCTGCACAAGCTCATCTTTCCTGCCCTTCCTTTGGTGGTGTTTGAGCCAGCACTGTGATGCTGTGCTGTGGTCAAGGGGTTGGTGGATGTGTGTGGGAGTTCCCTCACGTGCAGTGTGACGTGGGGACAAGACTGCTGGATTGCTGCCTGTGTCTCAGCAGGGAACTTCACCCAGCCCTCCAGAACTGAAAACCTTAGCAAACTGATTCCAGTTTGGACATCTCCTTTGGGTTATCTGGATCTATCTTCAGGGGGATGTCTGTAGCTCTTCAGGGACAGCCAGCCACGATGACTTGTAGCTTGAGCAGGCGATGTTGGAATCTCCAGGAGTTTTAGCTGGTACAGTTAAAAAGGACCCGTTTCCCTCACACTTAGTGACCTAAATCAACTGCCAGCTGACATGGGGGAGGGTGTGCAAAGGAAACGTGGGCATGTGGGGCAGTGTGAGTGTGTGGGGGGACAGGGTGAGTGTAATTGATCTCACACTGGGTGTGCTGTGACAGATCACTGGGCAAGCCAGACTCTGATTCCGGGTGCTTTTTAGGTGGAGCTGAGAGAGCAACATCATCAATAAACTGCAGACCAGAAAGCAACCTCTGACAGTCTAAAGAATGGAAATACCTGTTTGCACCATATTTGCTTTATTCTGCCAGCTGGGCCACTCCTTGCTGTGATATACAAACACAGGCTTCCAAACGTGACTGTTACAGATGGAGTGTTCTGATGTCTCTTCTAACTAGCTTGAATGTATTTTCTGACCCTCTCTCATCTTCACAAGTAAGCCCGAACCAATTAAAAATAATTCACTGGAACTAATGAATTTATTACCTATGTAATAAGTGGGGTGGAAAAGCCATACCTTGAAAGGATTTCAACCAACTACGTCACAGAAGCAGGTGGGAGCATCTGCCCACAGTGAGGGCAGTAATAAGCTCATTTTCTCTCCCTGTTCCTTTCTTAGCCCTCATGCTCATTCTGAGCTGTAAAACCCGAGCTTCTTTCTGAGGGAAAATGTGACTTACAGGGCTTTTTTTCCTTAGAGTTTCCTTGGCAGAAAGCTTAATAGAATCATCTGCCATCAACACCTGCTTTCAAGCTTTCCTGATAAAATTAGCTTTTACATCTCAGCATCACATATGGCATCTTTATAATTAGTCTTTTTGCAGTGTATGAATGTCAGTTCCTAAAATGCTGCCTGTACTGTTCATGTGGGAATATTTTGCTTCATTAAACGAGTCCAAGTTCTTCACTGGAGCTTCTAGTTGCTGCAAACCCACGTTTTTGTGTGTCTAATCTCAGAACCATTTTGACAGACTGAAATACAGCCTATCTTCAGCTTCACTGGAACCAAGCTGCCTGCAGATCACTCTTCAAATGGGAGCCTGACATGTCTTCATGGCTCTTCATTCCTAGAGTCACTCGTGGAAATGTCTTTAAATATGGATCTAGCTAAAAATGAGGGGTGTGCTTCTAGAGAGAGCTCAGTCTTAACCTAATATTGGAAGCAGAGGTAGCTTTATGGTTAGGAGCTTCTGAAAAAGGTTGCCATATGTAACATTTCAGAACAAGAACACCCAGTTTTTAACACGGGTGCTCAAGAGTAAGCCAACTTGCATTGAAATGTGAGTCTCTGAGGTGTTTTCAGACACACCACCATCCAAATGACCAGTCAGAAAGGTGGGGAAGGGTGTTCCCCTGTCAGTGACTGCCAGGTGATTGTTTGAAACTGCTGTGAAAGGCATGGGAAGCCCTACACTACTAGAGGCAGCAGCAGAGGGGATAGGTGATTTTTTTTGTCATCACTCACGTGACAGCTGAGAATTTTGATTCCACTTGCAAACCTTCGTTTCTCTGCTTGGATGAGGAAATGCACCAAGCAACAGAGCACCACTGCAGAGCCAGCACTAATGGCACGGGAATGGGGACACTGCTGTGGAAGAGTCAGCATTCAGTACCTGTGAGGCAGAAGGAGAATGTGCAAACTCTCAACTTGTAACAGAAATGTCTTTAGTTTCTCAAGTGCAAAGTTAGTGCAGTGTCAGCAACGCTATCCTCTAGGAGAAGAAAGAAAGAAGACTAATAGGAGAACATTTACAAACATAGCTCTTCACAGCTCTCATGCAAACTGCTGTCAGACTTGCACACTAATGCAGTGAATCGTTCAGGCTCAGCTCACTGGGGGTGCTCCTGCTCATGTTGGTAAGACTGGCCATAAGGGATTTGACTTTATAGGCATAGTAGTCCCTTAGGTTGACCGACGGCACTTCCTTCATGCCATCCCCAAAATCACAGCTTCTCATGGCACTCTCTAACTGCTTCTGACGCCTATAGAAGTGGGAGAATTTGTTGAAAATCAGCGTAATGGGCAGCACTACCACTAGGATACCAGCTAGGATGCATGCAGATGCTGTCAACTTGCCAGCGGTGCTCCCAGGCACAACGTCCCCGTAGCCAACCGTGGTCATGCTAACAGTAGCCCACCACCAACAAGCAGGGATGGTGGCTAACCCCTCGTTCTCTTCTTTCTCAATGGTGTAAGCCACTACTGAGAAAATGGAGATGCCAACAGAGAGGTAAAGTAAAAGAAGCCCCACCTCTCTGTAGCTGTATTTCAGGGTGGCTCCGAGAGACCTGAGACCTGTGGAATGTCTAGCGAGCTTTAAGATGCGAAAGATCCTCATGAGTCTCAGCACCTGTGCAACCCTGCCTAAATTGGCTAAGGTCGGGCTACTTTCCACCACCAAGTTGACAATTAAGGTAATATAAAAGGGAAGGATAGACATCAGGTCAATCAAATTGAGGGCATGCTTGAAAAACTTGAGGAAGTCGGGAGCTACTGCGAATCTCGCCACCAGTTCAAAAGTGAACCATGCAATACCAAAATGTTCCACAATTTCAAAGCGAGGGTCTTCCTCGGGGTTGCCACTGCTGTCAGCAATCTGGAAGTCTGGGAGGCTGTTCAGGCACATGGTCACGATGGAGCCCAGCACCACCACGATGGACAGGACGCTGAAGATTCGGCTCAAGACCGAGTAGCCGGGGTTATCCAGGGCGAGCCAGAGCTGCCTCCTGACATTCCCAAAGGGCTGCTTGTCAAACTTCGAGGCGTCGTTGTAGAACGCCAAGATCTCATCAAAGGAAGAGGTGGTGCTTTCCTGGTCACTTTGTTCCTCCCATTTCTCTTGGTCCGGCTCCATTTTTCTCCCATGGTAGCTGTAACTGCAGCAGGAATCTATAAAGAACTCGTTGATTCCCCAGTATTCAATCTCCTGGCTGAAAGAGAACACGCAGAGTTCACCCATCACGTGGAGCTTGCCGGTGTTATAAAAATGTAGCACGTAAGGGAAGAGCTCGGGATTCCTGTCGAAATAAAACTCGTTTTTGGTGTCATCATAGTCATCACAGAGCTCCAGTATCGACTCCTTTGAGTGGCAGCTCAGCAGTTTGCCCAGCCTGGTCTCGGGGAACCTTAACAACGTGTTGGATCTCATCTTTTTCTTAAAGCCTCCAACGTTGATGCTGATCTCATTGTCTTCAAAATTCGCTTCAGATAGAGCCCTCAGACTCTGCCCTGTCATAGTGAGCTCCTTCCAAAGGTGTATAAGAGATGAAAACCTAGGATGGAATTGCAGGGGAAATCGGCACGATGAGCAAATCTACGGCACGCTCGCCTATCGACGCTGGCTTTCTTTGTCCTTTCTTTCTCTCTTTCTCCTTTTCGCTCTTTCCCGGGATCCCCCCTTTCCCCCCTTTTTTCCCCTTTCTTTCTTCCACCTCCCGCTAAAGACACTGCGAGCGGCTCCTTTGTTGCGGCTGCGGGCGCAGGTCCCTCTCTCCGTACCCTTCACCTGGGCTGCGGCTCTCGCTCCTGCGAACCCGCCCGTCGCTCACGGCCCTTCGTGCGCCCGCCTCCCTCCTCCCCGGCCCGGCCACACCGGCACCCTCCTCGGCTGCCGCCTCCCGGGGCACCGCTCCCCGCCGCGCCCCAGGGCTCCGAGCCCCGCGCCGCCGCCCGAGCACCCCCCACCCCCCTCCGCTCTGCCCCGGGGCCGTGGCCTCCCCCAGTTGCGGGGAGGGAGCCGCCCCGCCCCGCGCCTCTCCTCTCCGCGCCCGCCCTACCTGTTCGCTCAGCGGCCGCGGCCCCCCGCCGGCGCGCCCTGCTGACCCCGGCCCCGGCCCGCCATCGCCGCCGCCCGCGGGGGGCCTCCAGGGCTCGCCTCGCTGCGGTGCCGGGGTGCGGGCGTCGGTGCCGCTACTGCCGCGGTGCCGGGGA
>WYEA01023153.1:22829-41354 GCA_033558465.1 Alcedo atthis | reverse complement strand
AAAATATCACATTATAAGCATAAAAGACTGTAAATATCAGGTTAATTGCATGTAATGAACAGTGAGGATCTTGGAAGGCTTTGGACAGAAGGCAGGACAGAGTGAAGGAAGCAACACTATGAGAAATTAACCTTTTTTGGAAGATTATTAATGAAGTAAATGACATACTTCATTTTGTGGGGCAGATCCTTGCTTCTTAAGCTCAGCAA
Source organism: Alcedo atthis (assembly GCA_033558465.1). Taxonomy (NCBI): domain Eukaryota; kingdom Metazoa; phylum Chordata; class Aves; order Coraciiformes; family Alcedinidae; genus Alcedo; species Alcedo atthis. The sequence goes on along the minus strand of WYEA01023153.1, from coordinate 41,145 downwards.
ATGGGTTCATTTTCAGACTGAAACAAACTTTGTGTCTAACTCTTCATTATTAAGTCAGCATTGAGCTAATACAGAAACAGACTTTTATACTGAATAGCTTTAGCTTCCAGTATTCTCAAAGTAACAAGTGATGAAATAGCACAGGAAGAAACTTGCTCATACCCTCATAGTATTTAAGCCACTTGAAAACAAGCAACAGGCACAACCTGCAAAACTGTATTTGGAAAATAAGTATGAATGAGTTTCTCTAAGTTGTGTAGTGTCAGACCCCTTGTGAGTTAACTGGGTAATTGTGATTTCAGTAACTTAAACCATCTTGATTTATTGGAGTTATCCCAGGTGTGCCCAGATGTATTAAAGGCCAAGAACAGGGAGCACAGAAATTCTTCTGGGATTAGGAAAGTGTAGAGATTGATCTTTCTAATCTGATTTTTATTGTAGTATTTGAGCTCTAATTGAAAAATATCTACAAATATCAATCCTCAAACTTGGATACAAGCAGGAGAGTCACTGATGTAGAGACCTTGATTCTGAAAGCTTCTGTAGTGGTTTTATAGTGCACAGTGAGCCACTAGTGCAACCTCACTAATTCAATTAAATAAGGAAAATTAAATAATGGTGGAATTTTATTTTCTCCTGCTATTTCTAATGTGTTCTTAGCAGATGACCAGACAAGAGTCCTTCTGAAGCACAAGCTCTTCTAGAAAAGCAATATACCAGTGGCAGTCTGCAGCTTTACACAGCCCTGTGTGGATGTGAACAGCTGATGGAAGATGGCAATGAGGGCAATACTAGGCTTATGTTCCATGGAGATACAAAAGATATCCAAGGACCTAGCCAAGGATGCTTGCTTGATATCCAGCTGCAAGTGTACAGAAGAAAGTGTTTCTAAACAAGATAGCTGAAAGGACATCAGGATCTTGCCTTTCTGCTGTCAAATTCCTGTCTCAGACAGGATCCTACAGCACTTCTAGCAGGGAAAGCTTTACAGAGATTTAGTAGAGCCAACCTGTAAGGAATCATTTGGATTTCAGGGATGCCTGGGACACAAAGCATTAGCAGAACAGCACACAGGAGCTGTTTCTAGGAGACAATGAGGAGTGAGAGGAAGAAAATCCTGTCAGTGCAATCCTGCTCAGTTCAATGCACCACATTCTGAATAGAAATCTAACTTATCCATCTATCAACTTCTCCTTTTGCCTGTGCATGTATAGAGATGAAAATATTTTCTTAGGATATTACAGAATATATCTACAGATACCTAAAATACTTGAAGGACTATTCACTTACAGGAATTATTTTATGTACATATTCTTCCTAAAGAGTCATTCTGTGTAATCCATTGTTGTCATTACTGCCCAATCTGCTATGTCTCATAATACTTTCCTAATCAGGAAGTGTCCTATTTTATTATTAATCCACAGGAGATATTTGCAAGTGTTTTCTCAGAAGTACATTATTCCCCCACCTCCCACTCTCTCAAATTGTTTTTTGAAACTCTAAACACAAAATAACAATATGAAAACTTTAGATTCAAGACTTGTACAAGGCTAACTTAATGGCTTGACTGCAAGTTTTATTTGGGGTCATGGTGGCTATGCTTTGGATTATGCCATCTGATTATTTCATCACTTGCTTCACAACTCATTCTAAAGAGGTATAGAAGCTGGGGATTTATTTTAAACAATTTGAAAACTATCTAAAACTTAGTAATTTTCTTTAGGATTGAAAAACATGTTGCTGTTCAATGTCTTAATTTTTATTTTTAAGTGTTTTATTATATGCAGGCACTTTAAGCAACCGTTTAGATGTACTTAGAGCCTACAGTAAAATATCATTAACAACATTAACATTTTACTGATTGTCTTTTCCTGACTATTGAGCATTACTTTTATATATAATTTTCATGATTCTCACATCAGGTACAGCTCAGATTTCAGTCTCTTTCAATAGTCCTGAATAGTGTACTGTCTCCACAGGGAGAATAAGCATCATATATTAAATGCTCCCAAAATGTAAGGTTGGGATGTTAATATTTCTGTAGCTATTTAGGGTAGAGTGAGCATTTTAATACAAAAAGATAGCAGCCTGTACAGACCCATTCCAGCTGGGCAAGCTGGAACAGAAATGGAGAATACTGCAGTCACCAGCCCACAGAGACTCTAGGTAATGGAGAGCTGTGAAGGGTGGGCAAGCAACAGTAATGTGAAGTTTGGTTAGCATCTCTCAGTGTTTAAGCAGCCTTCCTGGAAATGACTGTGCTGAGGCACACACTGGAGCCAAGGTGGTGCAGAAAGTTGGCAGGGAAGTTGAAACAAGAGCACAGAAGTTCTAATTCTCTAATTCCCCCGAGAGAAATTTCATTTTGTTCAGATAGCCTTTTAAAGTCAGGCAACTGAAAAGTTTTGAAAATAAAGTCTTCCTTTTAATACACAAAAGCCAGATACATATTTCTTCCTTCAGCATCTACTTAGTGTTTCAGAATTTAGAGATCTGTTATTTTATTCTGTCTTGCAATGGAGTATTACAAGTGGTCATAAAATGGTTGAAATAAAAATCAAACCCAGACCAGTTTATCAGGAAGATTCTTCATGGACATCAGTGGCACTGCTGCAGTGATTAAGGAGAGGGGGATTTAGCCCAGTATTGATGCACCAAAGAGCAGCACTGCTGCAGCAACTGGGACTTGAAAATGCCAATTTTCAATAACATAGCAATGGGTAGCATTCTGGAAACACTATTTCAGGTTGGCATTTGTTTTTCATGTTAGAATTGATATGGAAGATTCTAGCAATTTAAGACATCCTACCTACTGTTCATGGGAATCCATTTATAATTACAATTCTTAAGCTCTGCTAGTGGAGGATGCATATCACAGACACCAATATTTGTTATTTTACCATTTCCCTAGATATTCACAGCAAAACAAGACTTTTTTTGTCCCTTCTGCTGCTTCATTTGATGAAAATGCAGCTTCTTTCTGCCAGTCTCAGCACTGACATGTAATAATAATGGCTCATAAGGCTTTGTAATACATTTGTCAACCTACACTAGAACCACTCAGCTCATTTCTACAGACAATCCATTTCTAAAACCTGCAGAACCTTCTGTGATTGAGCTAGAAAAAAAAATCCCAAATTGCATTTTTAAGCTATTTTCTGCAAGTCTCCCTTCCTGTCATTACCAAAGAATTAATCTCAGTGTTTTCAGCCTTCACCTTAGCTCTTCTGGAAACAAACCCTGAATTTGCTTTTCTTTTCATACCATATGAGTACAGCCTCACATATCTGGCTTTAGTTCCTTTGGAGACACTGACAGCCATCCAGGACTCTACAGGCTGACAACCAAGTATGGGAGCAGTTGCTTTGGAAGCTCAGAGCATGGAGAGCATTGGTATGGAAAAAAAGATTTGGATTCTCCTGCCCAGATTTGTCCTTTCTCAAGTTCAACAGGGTGCTCAGCAGAGGAGCAGGGCTGCCCAGAAAGTCCTTACTCCACCCCAGCTCAAAGCCAGAGCACCACAAGCTCTGCAAGAGCCTTTGGGTACACAGAGACTGCCTCAGTTTGCTATGTCCAGATGGTTTAGAGCACAGGTAGAGCTCTAAGGAGAGGGAAATATGTTCCTTTTCCCATTGATGGATATGAAAGATCAAGGGTATATCCTCTGGGTTTTATTTCTTCAGTGAAAGACCATATAAGGCTTTATCAAGTAGACTGAAAGAGATTTTAAATAATGACCAAAGCCTTCCAGTTCTCATAACAGTGGATGTAGAACAAATGTAGAGACTGCATCCCTATTTACTTAGCAGTATGAGGCCAGGTTGATAACAGGAAAAAAAATAAGTGGGGGAAAAAAACCCCAAACAAACATGTGTGGCTTGCTGCATTTTAAAAGTTAAAAGTGCATGTTTTGATTCAAAAGAATTCCAGAAAGTTTAGCCAGATATCAAAGGGATGACAAAAATAAATCGGGGATTATAGCCTAATAAACTAAAAGAGTATTTCCAAATGAAGCATCCACAAATACTGTCAAGATAAGAACTTCAATTCTGAAAATTTAAGTAGTTATACATTATCCATACTCACTAACTTTAAGAGAATTTCTCTACTACAGGTTTCTATGATGGCCAGAAGTCTTTAAAAGAAGCCAGGCCCTTGGAACACCATAAAACCTGTGGAAGTATCTGAATGTACGAGAAAGAGGAGTAGAGGTGTTTAGCTACTGAAGCCCCAGAGGCATTTGCAATCTTCCTTAAAGCTGAATTTTCCCTCCAGCCAGGGTTTCCATGTGCCAGAGGAGGATGTGTGGAGAGTGCTGCAGCCTCACAAAGCCTCCCCTGGCCAAGAAGAGCGTGACTGGATGGCAAACAGCTCAGAAGACAATAAGGAAAAAACCCCTTATTTTAAGATTAGCTTCTGCAGCTTGCCTTTAAGTAGATTTAAAATCTATTTTAAAAATCCTACCAAGCACAACTCCCACATATCATGCATTTCAAAGGTAGTTAAAAAAAATTCTGCCTTCTTTCAGCCCAATATTGTCTGACCTGAGATTTTTACATTGTTTAATTTCACAGGCACAGAAGTGTAGGAAAGACTAGTCCTGCCCCATCATGCAGCTTATGCCCATGCTCTTTGCTGGGCAGCTTTTCCCTTCCAGACCTGAAGCAACAGAACTTGACACCTTACACCAGTGCTCCAGCTCCTACATTTTTCAAGGTCTTCAATATTTGTAGTTTTCCTTAAAGCAAATTGCTTAAAGCTACAGCTCTTGCTGTGAAAATATCACCTTTGTTTCTATTTAAGCAATTATTTCTCTGCCCTTGTTCTTCCTTATCTTTCCTGGAAGACAAATGAACACAATTTATGATCTGAAAGCTAAAAAAAAAAAAAAAAGGAAGAAATGTGAACTCATTCACAGTGCTCAATTTTTGCTAATGCTTGATTTACCAGTGAAATTGAAATATGATTATCAGAGTGCTATCTGAAAGGAAGACAGAAACTGCTGCTGGTGAGCCCTTGGTGTTTAATCATTTTCTGGAAGTGTTCCTCCCTCCATCCCCATTCTAGACATTACATTTGTGTTTCATCAGAAAAACAAACCCACAGCTTTCCTTCCCCCAAAGATTGGGGGGTTCCCCACGACCTTTTATTAAAGAACACACTAAACTCTCTTACTCTGTTGTCATCTTTTCCCACCCAGCCCCAGGACTAATCCTGCCATTTCCTAATCTCTGCATCCTTGCTGGAAAGGACAGCAGGAGCATTTTGTGCTGTAGCCCATGCAGTCCAATGTCAGTCTCAGGGCAGAATCACATCTCACTGCTGAGTCAGCACTTACATGACCCTGGATTTTGAGCAGGATGCTGGGATGTGCTGAGATGATGCTGGGATGTGCTGTGATGCTCTGTGGCAGCACTGGGTGCTCTATCCCAGCCCTTGAAGGTTCTGCAGCAGCTTCCCTGGCAGAATTAGTCCTCCCTGCAGCTGTGGAGGCTGCACAAGCACACAAGGATCACCCACACATGTTCTAGGGCTGAAGCTGGTCCACTGAAGCCACTCTGCACCATTGCTTGATACAGCTGAGAAATAAGGCCCCAGCTTCAGCTTTTGTACATGAGTTATCCCCTAAGTTCAGCTCTGACCAGTTACTGCTCCACAAGCTACTGTACAGGATTTAACACAACTGATCCAAAATGGTATCACTGGATGCCAATGATTGTTTGATGAGGGAAAACAAAAGAATTAAACAACACTGGATGTGGAATAAGATAACCTGATTTTTAACTCTTGAACTCTGCTTGGGCAGAGATTGTCTCCTCTTATTTGTGCCAGTATTTAGAGGAATTAGTGTGCACATCTTTCACCTACATAAAATAGTTATTAATGCACCTCACTTTCTGGGCACCAGTATTTTCTTCTTCCAAGTAGTTTAATGTTCTTAAATTTGAAATTTGAAATTTCAAACTGAATTAATCAAATTGTTTTCACAGGAATTACTAGACTAACATCAATATCAGTTCACTTTTTGAGGGTCCTGCAATAAGGAGCTGCCAAAACAAAAGGTGAGGTATCCAACAAGAATCAGTGATGCCCACAGAGGGGTGACCTCATATGGTCCTTTGAGGTCACAGGATCTATTCCAGCACTTCCAAATTTTACATTCAGATGACTTATCAATTTACATTTACATAAGCACCTGCTCATTCCTGATCACATGATTTAAGGGGAAAGCCTTTTCCCTTCCCAAAGTCTAAGGCATATTGGATTACTCTTTGAAATCTTTATTCATTTTGAAGTCCCTCCTCCACAAAAACACTCCTGCCAATTTTCTTTAATCTTGGCCAAACACATCTTAATGGGTAAGCAGAGCTGAAGACCAAATCTACTGCTTTAGGATATTCAGTTATTAGAAACAAACCAAGCTAGAGCTACAGAAGCTGACAGCCAACAGCTAACAGGTTTTTAGTACCAAGTCAAAACAGAAATTGCTGCAAGTTATCAGGGCAGTTTTAGGTTTCCAAAAAGCTGAAAATATTTAGCCTTTATCCACCCAACTCAAGTACCAAAGAGATCGATTCTAGGGATCTTCTGCACACCTTTTTTATCCTGTTATGTCTTTTCCTAAGGCTCTCCAATTAGATTTTTTTAGCTGCTATTAGCAGCTGTCCTGGGTACAGTGTTAACCATGTTCATGTGTCTGAAGTGGTCCTCTCAGCAATTGTAGGAGTTGTAGCCAAGTGTGTAGCAAAACATGCACTTTTTCTCAATACTGCAGTTGTCCCTGCCCTTGCTCACCATTGCTCCCTACATGGCACAGCAAGGCAAAGGTTGCCTGCTTTGTTATTCTCTCAAGGCAAGAAATCATGCAAATCCCCCTCAGTAATTATACTCCAAAAGCATTTTAAAAGCCAACAAGCTGTAATCCCAGTTGCAATATCATTTATACCAATTGTACTATCAAGCTGAAATTTATTTCTATGGCTTGATCATCAAATTAAGTGCACCTTTTTCTGCCTCACAGGTAGAAAAGCAATGTTTCTTTAAAGAACAACTCAAATTAACATAGCATGAGAGTTACAGGTTCAGGGAGACCTTGAATCAGTCTCTCCCTAGCTGCTAGGTACAGATATGCTGATGGATGTGCTTGATAAGAACTCCCACTCTGCTTCATCAGTTCTCCCCTTGGCCTTTCTAGCTTTAAAGATTTAAGTCTTGGAGAGCTCTAAACCTGTGAAAAATGCTGGTCAGCATGAGCTAAACAGTGAGCCTGTTTAGGATCATTATTCCATGGAAAGAAATCCCTCTACTGTGCCAGGCACTCAGGAATCATCTTTAACACAGAGACACTGAAGGGAAAATAAGGATATTTTGCTACAGTGCAAAGCTTAACAAAGCTAGTTACAACTTCTAGAACTGGTGGGAGTACAAATCTGTTTCAAATGTGGTTTTTCATACAATTCAGAAAGCATTAAGCTTTTGATCTTAACACAAAAACCTCAGCTTACTTCAGAATAGGGAACTAATATAATGCATCACAAAGTTTGGGGCTGAAAGCTTGGCTGATGGGGGCATTCTCTAAAAGCAGGCTGCAGGACACCAACTTCTCAAGTACAGGACACAAGCTTCTGTTTTCCCCTTGCTGCATGAGCTGGGTCAGTTATTGCTCACATGTGATGTTGAGAAAAGCTTCACTGGGATGCATTCAGAGGATTTCTTTTCCCCTGGTCTGTGAGATTTGGTGTTTCCAGAATACATGGCCTTACAGTCACACATATTGGCTAGATACCTGTCAGAAGAAAAAAAGTAGAGTACTCCACCTCATACCAATCTCTATATCAGCTGTATTCTTTTAATAAGCATTAAGGATATTAGACATATCCAAACTGGTTGTTTCCTTAATTAACACTAGAAGTAATTCTTTGTCAATACTATAATGCCTATACTTGCTTTAAAGCATCATTTGCTAGAAAGCCTGAAATGGTTTGAGGGGGAAATAGATGCCCAGTGCTCAAGAGAACAGAAAAAGGATCCTCTGCTCTTTAGCAGGTGCAATGGGAGGAAAGAGAAAGAACACCCTGTTCAGTAGGGCACCTCTCCAATGCAGAATAGCTCCAAAATACATCGTCAGAGTGAGCATAGTTAGTTCACATTGAGATGTCAAACTTAACTGGAGGAATGAAACTGATACAATCCACTCTGCTGCCCCTGCTCAGCAGAAGGCAGGGCAAAGCAACAGCACATTTGAGGCCATACCAAACCCAGCAGAATACCTCAAAGTCCTAGCAATGGGAATAAATCAGCAAGAGCTAGGCTTGGATCACTGAGGAGAGTTTAAATCCCTTCTCTAGAAACTAGCAAAACTATTTGAAGCATCAAGAATCACAGCAGGATGATGAAACTAAAAAATGCAGTAGAGGCAGAGTTTGCATGTGTGCTTAGCACCTGTAAAGAATACAACACCTGGGTATTAGCAAAATAGTCCATAACATGTAGGAAAATCAAAGGTCATTTCACACAAGCTGGTGTCTGAAGATAACTCTGCAACAAGATGTAAGAGAATCACACAGCTAATGCAGCTGCTGAACACTGCTGTGCCAGCAGCCAACACACCCCTGCTGATCAAATCAGCTCAGCAAGGCCTTTCCCCAGCACCCACCAAGGAGAGCCCCTCAGCTCCAGGCTTGAATTTATCATCAAGTCCATACAAGCGTCCAAAGACTTTTAGAAAGGATATATTTGAACCTGCTTTGGCCTGAAGGGGAGTAGAAGCAGCATACCTTGTACCAAACAGCCAGGGGGTATCCACTGCTGATGTCCTAGCAGTGTCTGTGCCTGGCCTGCTTCAAGAAGCAGTTTCAGAAGCTGGAGGCTCCTGCTGTGAAGCATCTGCATGGCAGGAGCCACATCAGGCTCCCTGGAGCTCTTCCCCACTCAACAGAGCAAAGCTCCTCTGCAAACACCAGCAACTCCTTTAGCAAAGCAAGGAGAGCAGTGGGGATACACAAATGTGCAGAGATGCAAGGAAGCCCAGCAGCAGCAGCCCCAGCTGCACCACCATGGTCCTGACACTGCAAACAAAATCCTGACCTCAATTGCACTCCAAGACTAGAGATGCTCATAGTGATCATCTGCACTGTATCACCTCACCCCTTACAAGTCAGTTACCTGTCCAAGTCATCCCTGCTGTATCACCTAAATGTCACCATCTCTTGCTTTCAGATCCAGTGTATCCCTGGCATGCTAACAGGGGACTGAAAAGCACATGGACAGTCGTGGCTTCAAAACAGACACATCAGGCAAATACAAGCCTCCCAGGTTATAGGCTGAGTAGTTGATTGATTTTATTATGACCTGCTCATGTCAGTAAGCATCTGCAGGATTAAACCCCATATATATTGCAGAGAATGAAATGCAACCCCACAACCCACTTTTACAACCATTAGAAAAAAAAAAGGGAAAAACAGGGATAGGGAAGAGTCCCTGGACTTGCTCCTACTCCTTGGTGATACAGAATTTGTTGCTTGTTTCCATGGAGAAAGAACAAGCTATTCACTGTATAACATAAGGTTGAGATCTGGACTCTCTTCATGGCCTTCAGATTTTTTGCATGACCTCAGACACCACACTGTGTCTTTTCCTGTCCAAGGGTGCAGTGAGATTCCAATTGAAATCCATGCTATTCCCTCTCTAAGGTGACTCAGTACAGTCCCATGGGGAGCACTGAGCAGCAGTTAACAGTTCTGGACAACATGCAGGAGATGCCTCCTGAAGCTCTGAGCAGAGCCTGCCCCTTCAGAGGGTCTCCAGCATTATTCACTTCTCATGTCTCCCATCTGGAATTGCAGCAGTGCTTGTAACTCCTGGGCAAAGTTCAGCTTTTACAAGCTTGTACAATTAGTTCTCTTTTCTCCTTGCAAGAAAGGGTTAAATGTAATCACCTGCAGAGGATTACCAAAACCAGGCTGTGCAAGACATGAGAACACTTCAGGCAGGCCAGTCCTGGCTGTAGGGAAGCCTCTAGCAGAGTTACTACTTCTCAGGCATATCAGACCAGATTCTGAAGAGCTTTTGGATTCCATTTCCATATTCAAAAAGCCATGGGCTTCACTACAGCCTGAGAGGTGCTTCATCTCTGATAAAATATTATCTAGACACTGTGTTTTGGGTGCTCTTCAGGCACATACATCAATTACAAGGCACTGCTTCCCACTGCTGACAAAGTGGAAGCTGTTTTGAAACTCTGAAATTTTTTTTGAGAGCACTCCAAATTGATTCTTTTATATTAGTTTTTATTTAAGTCTTTTTTTCACTGTACTGCTATGCTGGAAAAAAATCATGCACTAAATTATCTCTTACAATAGTAATTTCTCAAGTTTGTTCTTAAAGATGACAGGTTTTTCAGCTGAGCTCCAAGGAAAGCAGGAAGGCCCAATGGCCCAATTTAATTGTAGTACTTTTAAATTAGCACTTGTAGCAGAAGAAGCAACTATGAAATTAATAAATCCAGAAATTCATGAAACGACTATAGGCTTTTTGAAAAAACAGTGTGAATGATTCATTGCTTTAGTTAAACTACTTATCATTAGCTCAAGTAGCAAAAAAATGAAGACAGCAGCTGGTGCTTTAAAAATCTTATGAAAAATGCAGGAGATAAGGCAGCATTTAGTCTCTTGGGAACAGAACTTGACTGTAATGTTCCCTCCCTCAAGGATTCAACTTCTAAAACCCCAAGAACAAGAACATGCACTCTTCTGGGAATCTCTTAACTCTGCATCCTTTTGATAAGGCAAACTTTTTACTTCATTTGGGTTGAATCGGGGAGTTAAAAACCACACATCACATTTTCACTTTCCTACTTTAAAATGCAGTCTGTAGGTTCAAAGGAGGGAGAGGCAATCACTCAAAGTCTTCTTAAACCTTTCAGAATAAAATATTAGAAAGCTACTAAATAGATGTGCAATCCCCAAAACATGAGAGCACAAAGGATTAGATATTAGAAAAATCCTATTATGCAGATTATTGCCATTTTGAAAACAAAGTCATTTTCCTCCTAATGACCCTGAAGCAAACTTATTATTAAAGCTGTTCTTCCCACCTGTGGGCACTGGCTAACAGCTTGGGATCCAGCCTTCCTCATACACAAAACCCAAGCACTCATCCCAGTTTCCTAGCTGTTTACATGACTGGACATTACATTTCATTTCTCCACTCAAGACAGCCTTTCTTTCTTGAAAGAGGTTTGACTTCTGAATCAAACAGCAAAAAAGCAGCATTTCTACTGCTTTATTACATTGAAAGAGAATGCTTAAACTGATAAACTCCATCCTTCCCCAGGTCCTTCAAGCAAGATGTAAAATACCTAGTCCTGCAGAAAAATTCAGTGGAAAAGTACAGATAAAATCTGACCAAGACATGTAGGAAACATCACAGCAAGAATAAAACCACATTGGCAAGTATCCCCTGTTAACCAAGTGCTTTGCATTAAGCATTAGAGCTTGCTACCTCACTAGTAAAATACTTCCCCCTGTATGTAGTCTAGTAGTAGTAAAGATATTTCTATAAACAAGCATCTAAGCAACTCTAGGGAATTTATATGAGCCAGTATTTCCCCACATTTAGAAGTAGAGCAAAGAGGAACCAGAAATCAACAGTTGATTTGTCCACAGCTACCCCACTTAGTAATAATGTAAACTCAATTTTCTCTGTCCTGCCACATGGCTCAGGTTGGGAATTCACACCAAGCAGCTTGTTGGAACTTGCCTCCTAAATTATTACAGGTCTGCTAAGTCTGCTACACTGGCTGGATGCTTCTAAAATGCTAATGGAAGAACTAGAGAGAAAATGAACAACCTGAAAAACAATCAGCTAAAACAAAACAAAAAGTAACAGACTCAGGACAGAAGTGAAGTAAAACTTCAGAATATCTGTTCTTACACAAGGAATATCTACACCAAACATTCATGTTAGTCAGCATCAATACTTACAGCACACAGTGTCTGTCCAGGAGAGAGAACAAAAGGGCAGGACGAGAGCCAAGCAAGGAGCCCAGCCCACAGCACAACACCATCCCCAACACATGAGCACAGCCTCCCACCTGGGCTTAAATAGGGCTCCTGGGCCAATGGGCAGAGGGTTTGTGATCAAGCCAGATCAGGCTCACCTGGGCCATTAACACTGGTCAGGGCTGCAGGGCCTCATGTCAGTCTTGGCTTTGGCTGTGTCTTCTGTTTCTCACAGAATCCCAGCGTAGCACGTTGGAAGGCACCTCAAATTTCACCTTGCAGCACATATTTTGGGGTCCTGCCTGTCTTCTTAGCTAGTCCTCATCTTCACTGACTTCACTAACTGAGGATCTTTGACAAAATGGGTTCCCTGGCTATCCCCCCCCCTTTTCTGACCTTAGGATGTATCTGCCTTTCAGACCACTCAGGCTGGGTGGCATCACACGGTAAACATGCTTGGCAGGATGGTTGAAAGAAGCGTCCAGCAGGGGCAGACCTGACTCCCAGCCCTGCACTGGGCTCTGTGGGCACCCCAGAACACTGTGGACCTAGGGGATGGGCAACCCCAGAACACTGTGGACCCGGCAGCAAGGGATGCTGCGGAGCCAGGATGACGTGACACAGAGCAGGCACAGACTGGGGTGCTCCTAAAAGGCAGCAGTATCTCCTCCCTCTGCTGTGTTAATGCAGCTCTGTGTTGTCACTGCTGGGTATGAAGAGTGTGGCAGGCAGAGGTGTAGGGAGGAGACATTTTGGGGCTGTTCTGCTATATACAGCACAAGTGTGAGGAGCTGCTGCTACCCGTGGCTACCCCAGCAGCAGTGCTGATGCAGCAGGACAGAAGCTTGCAGGCCATGCACTTCATGGGATCCATACTTGAAAACTTCAGCTTGAGGTGTTCCTCTGGAGAAAGCCTGCTCCACATCTCTCACCTCACACGTTTCTCCCTCTGCCTGTTTGCTCCTGTCCTTGTTCCCGTGGAGCAGCCTCTTTGCTCTGTTATCTAACAGGCATTTTCCATTTCTGGCTGGTGTAGGCAGCTCAGCTTCTCCTCCAGGTATCAGTGTGAGTGCACGAGGCCTCCCTTCTAAGCTTTCACGTTTCCTCTTCCAGCTGAGGATCCATCCACAGCCAGTCCTGTTTAACATGCACCTACAGCCACAGCTCTCAGCAACTGCTGCTGTCGCTGGAGCGCCCCAGGCTCCTCCAGTTCTATTTCAGGAGTGATTAACATCCCCCCTCTGGGGTTCCTATATCTTTGAAGGTAGGCAGGGAAAAAGAACAAATCTATCTGTTCCCCCACAGCTCTTACTTGCTCTTGGGCTTCTTCCAGTTCTCATCCTTTTGCCTGGGTCAGCCCCTTTTCCCTCTGAGTCCCAGCAACCATTCTGCTCCATGGTACTGGTTTCAAAGTGCCGAGGACACCCAGTTTGGAAGCAGGCTTCAGGCTCCAAACTCTAGAATTGACAGTTTGTGGTCAAACACACCACTGAACAACAGACAAAATGCTACACTACCCCTTGCTCCCCCCGGAAACAATCACCCTTGCAGAGATGGAAATGCTCCTTCCTTACAAGGAGTCAATACTTTGCTGTCCTGGTCACCAGGGAAAGGCACTGCTTGAAGAGAATGGCACTGCAGAAACACGTGTTAGTGTGACTAGCAGCTAAGCCAAGGCACACCAAGACCTCCTAGGTACATGGAGCATTTTTTCACTCATTGGGAGTTCAAGGGGAAAAAAAAAAAATCTGCCACTTCTGCATCTGTCAAGAAGAGAAAAGAAAAAAAGAGCCAGAAGCAGATCTTGCCCCCACGGAGAGCAGAAAGCTGTTCTGCAGCATCACTATTATATATATATATTATATATATTTAGGAACACGGGCAATGTAGGGTTAATGGCTGGACTTGATGATCTTGAAGGTCTCTTCCAGCCAAATCATTCTGTGATTCTGTGATTTTGTGATGACCCATGTTCATGCTTCTCAGCTGATCCTACCCCAGTGCTGGAAACTGATGCTCATAACATGAAGAGACATAAAATGAAGACAGCCAAGAAGTCACAGGCTGACAAAAGAGAAAATGATAACACTCCTGCCCCGCCAGCTCTCAGGCAGTGTGCTGCTGCCATGAGGATCATCTGACAGTTCATTTCCTCCACAAATAATCACAGAAATATCTCTTTGCTGGTCATCTCTTTCCTAATCCTGGCAAAGCTGATTTTTTTCAGTAGTACTTATGCTCAGACACCAGGGTTTCTTTCCTGTCTTTCAAAAGCTACTTCAGGAGTAAGAAATCTTAGAAAATCTCTATCTCCATTACCTTTTACTACTTTATTTTCATTTTTCCAGCTTCTACATCATTTAAATCTCAATTAAATAGGGTATCTTCCATCTAAACAGAGAAAATCTTCACAATATCCCTTTACCTGTCTTGCCAGAGCACTGTGCTCTATGTATTGGATGCTTCCATTAGAAAATATTGTAGAGGAATTTGTTCTAGAGAATGTCTTAGGTGTTTAAAATGATTATTTTATCTTCCTTAAGCTGCCTGAAGTTTAAGCAACCTTTCCCAGTTGAAAAATGTAGCTACTATTACTGCTGCAGATTTGGTTTTGCTTCTCTAATCATAAATTGCAGTATTAGAAGTGGGAACAGAATGCAAACATGACATCCACTGTTATCCTTACATCTGTTATCAGGAACAATGTCTTTGCTGAATTAAATAAATCTTTTCTCCTAAACACAAAGCCACACAAAATCATCATCCATCTGCTTGAGAGACTGCACTGCAAAGGCAGCTTTTGGTCAGGTGTTTATTGTTTTTGCTGCCCCAGAGGCAGTGTTCTCCTTTGCTGACAGCATTCCTGAGTAGATGTGCAGTGGCTTTGTGAGCACCTTGTAGGCAGCCAACAGTAGCAGGAGCCACTGCACGAATGGAGAGGGCAGTGTTTGAAGACCTGATAGTACACAGGGTTTGTGAACACAGTTTATATCTACACTTCATCATGTTTATGAGAAAGGCTTAAAGAAGACAGAAAAAATGGCTGCTCTTTCCTTCATCAGCTGGGCTGTGAAATAGTTCTGGGGACCAGGATAAAAGCAGCCTGCAAAGTGACACTTTCCACATCTCCACTTGGTTCTCTGCTCTCTGCTGGTGCCAGTTCCCCTGCAGGGTGGGTGCAGGATGAGAAGTCCAGGAGCATCCTCTTTATTTCCTGCAGGACAGTGAGGTGGTACCACCCTGGTGGAGCTTCACATCCTCTGTGACATGCTCTGGCAGGTGAGGAGGCATTTTCTTGGTCTTCTCCTTTTTGATAACTACTTTTATTTCATTGATATTACATAAAAATCAGTGATGGGCAGGCAAAACTGTGTGCAATTTAAGCAGGTTCAGGACCCATCAAATCATGCCTAAGTTGAGGCCATAATCAGATGGAAAAAAGCTGTGTAATACAGAGGTAGAGATGGGGATGGTTCTGTGGGCCACCATCAGCTGAGAAAAATAAAGGAGCAAGACAACACAAGCTTCTGAGTGACTTTACTGCCTCTTTAAGCCAAGGCTGCTGTTTGTTTATTATGAACACAGTCCTGCAAGGCAAAAAGTACTTTCCAAGACACATTGAGCACATCCACTATCACCACTGCCCTGTCTGAACTTCTCCCAGGTAGGTTTTTGGGGAGTGGAGGAAATTCCACCTCAGGAAACCAGAAAAGGGTAAATCAAACTTTTCAGGGCTGTACTGACACTGCCCCTAAACAAGCCTCAAGATTTAAATGTCATAGATACTGAGAAGACATTTTTGGATGCTTTTGCTCCAGAAGGTTCCTTTGGCCCAACCAAATAGTCTTGAATTCAGTCAGGTTAATTGCAGAACAAACACAGAAATGCATAGCAAAAAGAAACACAAAGCACAAAAGCTTTGGAGTAAGTGACAGAAAAGAATTTATACTTATCAGTGAAACTCTTTTTCTCCAGTTTTCAAGTGAAGTCTCATTTTCTATTTTTTATTGTTCTGTCTGTTCCAGCTAATGACAGAAATATCCCAGCTTGTGGATAAATTAGTAACAGGTTCAGTTTGAAAAAAAGAAAAGAAAAATGGAAAAAAAATTTGGGAGGGGACTTGCAGTTTTCAACCTGGATGGCAGACATTTGTTTTCTATTGTCACCTCCAAAATAACATTTGCAATGTAATTCTAAGCAAATCACATAGATCCTGCCTCCATCTCCTACCTGACTAAACCATACCCACACCTGCATCCTCCCATCACAAGGTGCAAACCTCAGCTCATTTTTTCAGTGCTTATTGAAGCCTGCCTAGAATGCTTCCTGAAAAGCACAAATGTTTCTCAACTGTCTGACAAAAGGCCAGGAAATGTGAAATTATTGTTTGTCATTAAAGTGCAGTGTATGAATATTTTATTTGCAACTGTGAGCATGTGCAGTCACATTCCTCAACCTATTAACCTACGTTATTAATATAGGCCTGCAGTGCCATGGCAACTGACTGTGGGAACAAGTGTTCAGCAATAAAGCAGGAATGTGTGTGCATGTAAAATATAATATAATATGTATTTCATAGTGGAGATCATGGCACCAGTAATGGGGTATGGCCACGTGATGACTAGATTCTCATTATTTATAAAAAATCATGTAAAATGATAGAGACACACAGCAAATCAATGCATTCCTCAGCACAGAGCCATTTCCTTCCATAGCAGACCCTGTAACAGTCTCACATTCCCTCTTTCACCCTCTTCAGCACCACAGCAGTTTTCCAGTGGAGGGACAAGATGCTTAGCACAGCATTTGATACACTCTGAAGGGGATTCTATCACCTGCCATGTGCTTGCCCCCTAGTTGTGTTCCCTTCGTGCTGAGGTAGAGGTGGTCAGGAAAACAGCCAGAGAGGAATGTGTGAGGGAAGGCTCTGGGTTCCTGCCATGATCTCCTGAGTCTGGAAGGTGATATCTGTATAAAAACCATCAGCAGGTTCTGTTACCATTTTTAAAGCTCATTAAGTCAAAATTTCCATTCTGTGGATTCAGGTGCTTTTAATAGAGAAATTTGAAGATGTTTTTCCTCTTCTGCCTCTGCTTTCACAGCTCATAATTTTGTGTTTTAATACAGCCCAAATGTATGGTATTACAGACCATTGTCATATTATTCCTCTTCTGTTTTAATTAGAAATAATCTGATCTTCAAAAGGTTTAAAACTGTGAAAGAGGAGATATTTTTTTTTTCAATTTCTGCTCCAAAAGCATGATACCAGGCAAGACACTTGATTGCTCTGTCCCTTCTCTGTCTAAATATATCTCTTTCTTCTTTATTAAATTGGCTATGTGCTGTGACAATGCCTGTCTCCTCCCTGCATCCCCACACTCAGGAACATATAAACTTGTATAATACCTAACAGCAAATCCAATAACCTGGTAGAAACACAGAGCATGTATCCTTATCCTCATCTTCACTCTCACCTTCATCCTTATCCTCATCCTCCCCTATTCCATTGACTGCTCCATACAAAAAAAGACCTTGACATGAATAGCTCATGCCCTCCTGCATTGTAATAAGGAGACTATTGTACCATTTCTTAGAAAAATAAGTTATCTTGAGCAGATGGGACACAAGCAGATGCATCTGATTACAGGAAATCTTGCCAACCAATCTGTTAGATATGAAAGTTAAGCAAGGTCCTCACCTTGCATGTTAGTCTGCACAGATGAGCTCACCTTGTCACATCCCACCCTGCTGGTTTCCAAGGGACTTCTTGCATGGGCAGTGTCTGTCTGCACAGATTTTCCTGCAGCATCAAGAGCCAAATTCATGGGGAAATCCAAAAAGGAGATTCTTGCAAAATGCAAGAAAAATGTATGGGTGAGGGGAAGAGGCTGAGACGAGGAATGTGGAAGAGTCTCCACATTCATTTATTTCACAGGGATGAAAAGCAAAGACTTTCTTTCACTTGGGATTACTGTTAAATATAATTATGTACAACTGCTTTGACTATTTAATTTCTGTGAAGGAACAAGTAGAACTGAAAAAGTAAGAAAGGCTTACCAGCAACTGATGAAAACCAATTTAATTCCGAGAGAAAGCCTTTTTTCTGTAGTGTCTTAGAAGCCACTAAGACCCTGAACTGCATTACCAAGCTGCATCCTTACGACCTGAATGCAGTCTGCACAGTCTGCCCTGGCACAGGGCACTGGAACTTTTGAGGGAGGTTGGGATAATTGGTTTGTTCCCCTGAGGCTTTCAAATGCCAGACTGAGGCCCTGGGGGGTTGTCTGCTAGTGAACCTTGCTGGTCTTCACCAG
>WYEA01023153.1:0-19064 GCA_033558465.1 Alcedo atthis | reverse complement strand
TCCAATCCATAAGTCTCTCTCCCTTATTCCCTTTCTCTTCCCCTTTGGAAGGGACAGGGGCTAACAGAGAGCATCTCTTATTTGTCTAGTGGCCAGCCCAGATCCTAACTCTTTACAAGCAGTCTATTTGCCCCAAAGCCATTCATACTATGAATTTCTGACTCTATTTTGTACTCTCTTTACATAATCTAACCCTCCTGTCACTGTTTGTTCCCTTCAGAGCATTTTAGGTTTTAATAAAGACATACTTCAACAAAATACATGATATAAGCTTGAGGGTACAACTGTTTTAAGGACAGAACATATTAAAACAAAAAACGCACAAGCCACATCTAGCTCAGATAGAAAAAGGAATAATATTTCAAATTTTCAGGAGAAAAGAACTCAGTAACACAATTCCCAGATACTT
This sequence comes from Alcedo atthis, assembly GCA_033558465.1. Lineage (NCBI taxonomy): Eukaryota > Metazoa > Chordata > Aves > Coraciiformes > Alcedinidae > Alcedo > Alcedo atthis. The sequence goes on along the minus strand of WYEA01023153.1, from coordinate 18,655 downwards.
TGGGGCAATTTCTCATCTTGAAGAAGATTCTGCTCCCCAGTCAAACACTTCCAAGAAGCTAAAATAAGAGAGGCTACTGATTTATTTTTCTACAAGGATTCATGTAGAATAAATAAGATTATGCTCCAATCCACACAAAGAAGAGGGTGGTCTCAGGGGTCCATCGTTGTAGTTCTCACCACCATGTGTTACAAAGCTCTGCCAAATTTAACACCTTCCACATCCCCATCAGATAAAGATTATCTTCTAGGTGACAGTCAACAGCCAGCCAGCAGGCACCCAGGTCGAGCTGTCAGGATCCATCCATCACTACCAGCTCCTGAACCATTAGCCCAGAGGGATATAAATTTCCAAGGCAATTAACTTGTTAACAAAAAACATATGAAAGAGGATGATGATAAAGCTGAGAGACCAAAATCTGTGACCTGCTGAAGAGAAAGTGCAGTATATGCCTGTCCTGCAGCTGCAGGGAAGCAAACAGGGAGCACAGAGACAACACCGAATATTCAGGTGTCCCCTGGCTCCTGGTGGGGACAGGGGAATGGGTATTAGTGGAAGGAGAGAGAGGAAAGGGAAAGGGAAAGGGAAGGAGGAGAGGGTAATTTCAAGAGGACAGGCAAAGGACTGAAACCCACAGGAATCTGGGCTGTGTGTACTCCACGACTGACAGATTTGCTTGGTTTTCAGTACAGGTCCATTAAACTTCATCTCTTGTGTTGCCAAGCAAGTGTAGAACACACCTGGCCTGCAAGGAGGAATTCTTGGGAGGGTGTGTGGGTTACAGAAGCACAGTGTGCTAGAAATCCCTCTGGGGACGAGGAGACAGTTGCTCTGGGTTTGCTACTTGTCTCTCATTAGCAAAACTGCCTTAAAAGAGCCAGCAGTTTGTCTAAATCCTTCATAAATATCTCAGATTAATCTCAAGTAAGAAAATCCTGTCCTCTCAAATCCTCCTGAGGCCATTCATGACCAAGAATTCGAGTCCTGAGAGGGATGCTTTACAAGCCAAAGTCATTTAATAAGATTATCCTCACGTCTCCTTTATGAGCTCGTGTTTTGATGCTCCTGTCTTTTGATATCTTCATTTCTATTGTCCTAACTTTTTTTTCCTTTGTAGGCAAGCTGTTTTTCAGGAATAAAATCACTGGATTTTTTATTTAACAGTCTCCAAATTTATTTATTTTTGCCTTTATTTTTAAAAGCAGTGCTTTAGCATGTTAATGCAGATGAATAAATGTATCTCACTGCCTTCCCTCACTGCCCCATCACTTGACCACAAACTGGGATCTCAGGGGATTTCTAAAGTCAGATAATGCTGAACTGCAACCACCAGCTAAGAGATGACACAGGCTCTCCAGCCAGGCACAAGGCTTTGCTTCAGCTGGCTTTACTCTGTAGAGTAGGTCTAACAGACAGTCCCTCTCACCCTACAAAAATATCTTACCTGAGCTTTACCTCCGGGCCAAGCACCTGAGTAACTCACAGCACCACAGCAGACAGTCTCTGGTGAAACACACACTCCTCATTACACAGATTTTGTTAGGATTTCCTTAAACCATTTAGACATTTTGCTTATAAATACCTACCTGCAGATCAAGCTGACAGTTTGCCAGCCCCATGCACTAGCTCTTTTTACTCCTGCACTCCAGCCATCTGCTACAAGGTTTTCAGCAGGGATGTTATCAACAACTGCTGCCCAAAACCCAAATATTTTGCAGTACTGCAGTGTTACTCAATAATACATTTCTGTTAGAGGCACAAACTCTATTTTCATTATGCTTAGCTACATGGGGCCTTCCCTGCTGCTGATTAGTGTCTGCAAGGGTAACAACACAGGAGATGTTTGCTTTTGTCTTTAATCTCAATGCTCTCTGCTTTCTATTACAGTTAAGACATCACCAGTCCTTTATCTAGATGGGATTAACCAGAGCATGAGATATTCCTGAAAAAGTATGGGTGTTTAATCCCACTAATCACTGTCCTCCACCTAGTAGCTGTCTTTTATTTCTGTTCTTTTAGTCTGTTCAGAATAAAGATGTATATGTCCAGTGTATATATCTTGTCACTTCCTCCTTACCCTTTCTTTGGTCCCCTACAGGAGGTGATCATTAAGAGGAAAATTTTCTCAACTTTAGAAAAAACAAACAAACAATGCTACTCCTTTTTTTATCATTTTCAGATCCTTCCACAAAATCTCCATGACTGTGCAATTGGCACTAACCCAGTAAACTCATCAACCGATTATCTTAAATCATCAATGATTTTTTAATTATTTTTTTTCTCCTGGATGACCTTGAGTTTCACAGAGTCTTACTGACATCTGGGTGCTACCAGTTCAGGACAGTGACTTAGGAAAAGGAGCATGTCCTCTGCAAAGACCACCCAGTTCCTGAAACATTGCACTTAGAACTTAGTTCCTCTTGAATTATAGTGAATTAGCACACGGGTTGTGGCACAGCAGTGAAGGGAGTGAATCAGTTTTCCATGTCTGCAAGCCTTCTAAAGAAAGCTCTTACCCAGGTACAACTTTTGGAAGAAACCTCTGTGATCTACCCTGTGTCTACCTGCAGTGCAGACCTGCAGTCTTAGCAACTCTGGGACCCATCAGTGTAAACCAGTGCCCCAGTTTTAAACCATCCAGTCAGTATGGCATAAAACTGCTGTGATTCAATGTGTCCTGAAAGTTTTCCAGTGGCAAGAAGGAGGTCTGTGTGCTGGCAAAGGCGTGGACAGGCTGGACAGCAGAGAGGCAAGAGACACCCTCCCCACCCCAGGCTAACACACCTCCCATCTCCAGTGCTGAGCTCTCCAGTGCTACCTACAGGGCCATGAGTGCTTGTGGCATCAATTCACCTAAACCAGTCAATTCCTTCCCCTTTCCCTCCTCTCCCCTTTCTTCCCAAATGCTTTAGCAGCCATAATTAGGGCAGTGCCAGTGGGAAGTGGAAGGTTTAACATCTTAATGTCATCTTCTAGGCCAAGTGCTATTACTTTGCTGCCTCAAACCCATAAAAGAATAGCAGGGTTAAAAAAGAGCCAGAAGATTAAGTAAACTCTCTAAATCATTATTCTAAAATCTATATAGGGTAGCCTAATACTTGGCAAGTTTACACTTCTCAGTACATCCCTATCTCCTTATCTAACAATATCCCTATATCCCACATCCAGCTGAGTCTAAAACATTTTTTCAGAAGCACTGATTTCCTAGTGTCTCTACTCTTCCAATGGTCACCTCTCCTGCAGCAAGGTTCTTCTTGCATCTTTTCAATTAATCCTTTGATGATTAAGGTTCCTGAATGAAAAGTGCAGAATGAACAGAATATTCACAGTGATCTAGTTTATTGAAAAAAATACATAACATTCTTTAATGATACTTTTTTTTCCTGAAGATTTTAATAAACATAACTAAAAGTCACCAATAATGTATAGACATAAAATATAAGAATATGAAGTGTATAATTAAAATATAAGAATATGAAGTGTATAATTAGTATGTGCTGAATGCATCTCAATATTACTATTGCTGTCTCTGAAACTCTTTACTGACATCCAGAGATGCAGATGGGTGAGTTGATCCTTCTGCTCTTATTTTATGTATAAATCTGCCTACTTGCAAAAGAGCTGATCACAGAGGCTCTCGTTTAAACCAGACCCATTGCTTAGGGTCAGGAACATAACTGTGACATCCCTAGATGCCCCGAGGACGTGCAGGCTGTGGGTTTTGTTTTTGCAGTTTGTCTGAGGAATTCTGCCAGTCACAGCTGAAAAATCTCATCTCTGGCTGCCTAGCACACGGTGTCTGGGCCAGCACTGCAGGCTGCACAACCTTTCACTAACATGGCCAAAAAGAAGGTTTGGATTAGAGCTTGTGGAGCTGTGGCTTTAACCTTAGTGCCTGACCCTTTTCTTTAGCCACAACAAAATGACCAGAGCTCCCTTAGAAAGAGGATAGAAAATACATTTGTAAGCCTAATAATCATCTCATGTCCCCCTTTCTCCCCCGACTCTTGCAAACACAGCCTGGCTGGCAGGTCAGGCTGCCTAGAAACGCCCATGTGCTGCACTGTGGGAAGGGAGTGAGGGGAGAACATCCTTTTCATTTCCTAATTTCAAAGCAGTGACTGAATTCTCGCCCCTCAGCAGCAGCACCGCCCCGTGCGGCGTGAGCGGGCTGGGTGCGTGGGAACAATGGCCCCTGCAGATGATGCACACTCGCCCCCTGGCTCACTGCCATCTCTCCTCAGCACCTGCTGCAGCTGAAGCCCCATCTGCGCTCCCTGGAGAGCTGCAGCGTGGCAGTGCTTCATGTGCTCGGTGTCACTGTGCTTCCCCAGCTCTCGCTCCATGGAATGAAAGCGAATCTGGGGAGAAGAGGCTCACAAAAGGGTGCACACAAAGGGAGAGGTTTAATTAGAGAACAGGTCGGGGGGCACTGACACTGTGGGCAAACACTCAGAGCAGGGCAGGAGTAATTAGGTGCACAAATCTCTGCTGTTAACAACCCCTTCGGCACCTATTATTCCAAAAAAACAAAAGTGGATCTGTGTCTGAAAGCAGCTGGAAACTTCATTTTCACCTCTGTCTATTAAACTAGCTTGCAAATCTGGCCCAAATGTGAGGTGAGCACTCTGCACTGACTATGCAAAACAACAATAAGAAACCCAGAAGCTTCTCTTTGGCACTGATTATTTCCTGACACTGTTTTAAAAAGCAGATTTTCCTAATATTTCTGCCTCAGGGACTCTCAACTGCTTTACAAAAGAAGCTGTGAGGGTCACCCTAGTTCCATTAAAACTTGAAACTGAGGATGGGTGTGTCTATAAGGCATTTTAGAACTGCCATGGCTCTGAGAATCAGTACAGTATAAATGAAGTTATCAACTACCAGATGTCACATTCTGCCTCCCTATTTACAGTAAGCCAAACACCCAAATTAGGACCTTTCATATACTGACAATTCTGCTCTTGATATTCTTGCCAGAATAAATCAGAAGCAAGTCCCCTGAAGATATGAGACAACACCAGTTTCCACAAGATCAAACATATAAGCAAGAGCCTTACAAATATTTACATGATTACATTCCACATCTCCCCCAGTACTTTAGACAATTCTTCTGTTTTACTAAGAAATATATAAAATCTCAGAGATTATTTTTTTCTTGGATTTAGGTAGTGGAAGAGAAGTATTTGCACCTGCAGATGGGCATGAAAATTACCCCCCTGCTTTCTGTCTTCAGCTTGCACCTCAGAAATGATAAAGAATTCTGATGGCTCACCCAGGATCTGCTGCTCCCCCACCTGCCAAAGCACTTGCTTCTTTCTTATCAGTAAGCTCTGACTGGGCTCCCATTGGTCCAAACTGGATACAGGTTTGGAAATAAACATCACAGAAATAATCACTGAAAGAGTCAGGAAGCAAGCTGAACAGCCTGCCCTTCCAGTTCCTTGTCTCCCCATTGCAGAGCAACAGCTTGGTGTCAGTGACCCCTCCCACTGACATTGCTCTGCTCTTTGGTCTTTACTTACCCATTTAATCAGCAAATTCTCTTTCCTAGGCTGTGGGGATCCCATCAAAGAGGTAAAATACCATCTATACAAGTAAGAAATGTTTTCCATCCTGCAGAGCTAGAGGCATAGCTGCTGAGGTCAGTCCATACCCAGCTGCACAATGGGTGCACTAAGGTGTGCCAGCGTCACATGCACTGTGGGGACAGCTCTGTGCCTTGGCCACACACTGCAATCCCAGTGCTCAGCTTCACCCTCTTCCAGTGGGCAAGCCAGTGACTGCTGCGAGCTGCTGGGCTGAGGACAGCTCCCAGATACCTTTCCCACCACAGCAAATACTAGTCAGGACGGGAAGGTTTATCAGAGGCTGTTGCAGGGTGCTGCAGCAGTTGCTCAGTGCTGCTCAGGGAGCCCTGTGCTGCTCCATGGGCACCGTGTCCTTGGGTGGGGGGTGATTTCCCCACAGGAGATAATTCCTTCTTGATTCGCTTGCAGGCTACATGATTTCATCCTAGGAAGGCTGAGTTCATGCTATCAATTACAGTTTCAAAGCCACTTTATGTTATTTGAGAGAAGTGCTAAGAGCACAATGTGAAACCACAAAAGTGCTCTTTTGGCATTCTTTAACTTAGGAAGAAATGGAGATGCTAATTTAAGCTTGTTGTAACCATCCTCTGACTGAATTTCATCCCAGAGAAAAGTTATTATTGTTACGTGCCTTTCAGAAAAAAAAAAAAAAAAAAAGGAAAAAGAAAAAAAGAAAAGAAAAGAAAAAGGCTTTTTTTTTAAGAAGCTAAGATGACCTTCATCAGAAGTAATAGTCACTGTAACACCATCATTCTACTAATGGCACACACACAGAGGTGTCTAGGAACTGGAAAATAGAAGTAGGAAATCCAGACAACTCAGTGCTTTGCTCTGCTGCTGACTGATTTGGCCTCAGGCAAGTCCAGGGAATTAAGGAAGAACTGTCTCTGACTCAGTTGTTTGGTGAGATGCTTGAACATCAGTTAACCTCTCTGTACACTGAGATATTGACTTGCCACAGAAATGCAGACAGGCATTCTTCTCTCTGTGAATTTCCAGATAGATTACTGATATTGCTTTTTAATGACATATACAATTTGATTAATAAAAGGAAAACATTTAAGCATGTTTTCCTCTACAGATCCAATTTTAAGCTAACACAAAAGACAACTATTCCATCTCTCAGTGGGCCAATCCCACAATAATTTTAAACTGGTTTACTGCATGGTGCCACTACCACAAAAAAAAAAAAAAAAAATCTTCACCCTCTCCCCAGTCACAGAATCATCTAGTTTGGAAAAAACCCTCAAGATAATTTAATCCAACCTTTAACCCTACTTTACCAGGTCCACTACTAAATCATGTCCCCAAACACCACATCTTCTATACAGATTTTCAACCAACTCCCTGGCACCATGTTCCAATGCTTCACAACCCTTCTAGTGAAAAGATTTGTCCTAATATCCAGTTTAAACCTCCCCTGGTCAGCTGGAGGACACTCCCTCTTGTTCATCAATCACATTTTCCTGTGCTGGCAGCAATGCTTGCTCACTTTGAAATCTCTCTTTATTTTTCCCCCTCCCCTGGATGTTTTTCAGCCAGACCTGTTCCTCTTCAGGGTTGTGTGTCTGCACAGCAGCAGCAGTGGTTGGAAGGTGAGGTTTCACATCGACTCTAAGCCAACATCTATCTCAGATGATGGCTTCAATACTAGAGGAGAGGCTGTGAACCAGAGCATGGGGGATCTGGAGTCACCAAAATCACTCAAAATCTCCACACTGAAGTCAGCCCTCCTCTGCTCACTATCTGCTGAGCAGCAGCAGGCCTGCATGCCAGCTCTTAGCATCCCAGGACACATTTCTCTATGGTACAGAGCAGCTTTCAGCATCACTGTGAAATCCATTGACTACACACAGCACATGGAGGAACAGCAACATGAGTCTAGTGTAAAAGCTGTCTGTGCTGAGAGCCCAAATACACACACCAGCCTTAATAACACAGGCTTTAAAAGTAAAATAAAAAATGGCTCATTTTGCCAGACAAATGAAGAACAGTTCCTGGCAGCATGTGTTTTATTTATAGTAACAGGTAATCTCTCTGAGGACTGACAAACACTGAGCAAAATGGAACTGAGTGCAGTGCAAAGATTAGTAATAAATTTTAACTCTTAGTTGGACACTTCAGGCAGATTCCTTTGCTTCTCCTGTGAAAGAGGCAAGGCAAAGCATGCTGACTGCTTCCAGAAATAGCAGAGACTTGAATAATTCATCAGCAGGCTGCACATTCACAGACTGTGAGCATCTCCTTTGCTAGCTCTCAGAGCCCACGTCAGCTGAATGCATTTCCTCACAGGCATCCCTTGTAAAAGAGCAACGTGAGAGCACAAAATCAAAGGGAGAAGTTTTGTCTGTGGCTTTCCCCAAGGGACCAAAACTTTCCTGATTCTTAAAGCTGACTTTGGCAATCACTAAACTTCTTGCTTGCACAGTGCAAATAGCTCTGTTTCTCACTCAAAGGGCTCTCCTGCCCAATGAAACAATAGATGAAGGGTGTTTGGAGGTAGGAAAACTGACATTCCTGGGGACTCTGGATGCTTAGATACACTGTGGAGTTGTCACTGACATTCACAAAGCCACCAGTGACAGCTGGCTGTGGGGCTGTGTGATGGCATGTTACAGTAATGTGTTATTTTAATAGCCTGCAAAACAAGTGAGGGGACACCCAGGTCAATATCTGATGCTTCTCCAGAATGGCAAAGAAAAACAAAAGAGCAAAATGCCACAGTAATGTGTCCAGGCAGGGGAAGACTGCAGAGGCCATCACCACTTACTTCTGCTCAGTGGCTTAAGATGTTCACCTGGAAGGCTCCAGGAATGAAGACTGTGCCTTGGGCTTTGGGACATCCAGGTCCAGTGTTTTAGAGAGAGGCAGGTTTTGGATGGGGGTCTGCTGCACAGGCAAATAGGGTAGTTAACAACCTGCTGGCTCCAAGGAGAAGAGGCAATGCTCCTCTGGCCAGCTGCTGGGGTGCAGCTACTCAGAGACAGACTCATGACTTGCTTCAAGTGGAGCTGGTTGTTTACAGCAAACAAAACAGATGTGCAACCCTAATTTGTACAAGAATTCAAATTTCCTCAATAATACACAGCCAAGAAGAACTGGCTCCACATAAAAAAAAATAAATTCCAAGAATATGAAAAAGGACTTCTTCTATCAGTGAGCCTCATGTGCACACAACCAGCCCTTGAACATACACAGGTATCCACAAGGATCACAGAATCATGGAGCATAAAAACATAGAATTCCACTGGTTGAAAGAGACCTCCAAAGGTAATCTAGTCCATCCCACCCCTGCTGTGAGCAAGGACATCCTTAGCTAGGTCAGGTTGCTCAGAGCCTTATCCATCCTGACCTTGAATATCTCCAGGGATGGGCCCTCCAGCACCTCCCTGAGCAACCTGTTCCAGTGTTCTACCACCCATGTGACTTTGCTTGTGCTTAACATTACACAAATGCTTCTAGGGATCAAGGATTCCATTTTCTTTTTCCAAAGAAACACCATGGTAATGAAGGGAAACCAAGAAGAAATATAGGCTACAGGATCAGGTATTTCAACAAAATAACCCTACTATTGGAAAACAAATGCCTGAATATTCAAGAAAAATGAGTTGAGCAGAATGTGCAATTGCATCAGGAAAATCTATTACTTATTCAGTAGCAAATGCATTAAGGATATCATCACAAGCAGCAGCACTGCCAAGTGCTATTAAGAAGCTGTGCATTGAGTCAGGCTGCTCCTCATAATTTATTAAATGAATGCCTCTTTCTTCATTCCAGCAAAGACTGGCTCCCAAGATTGGGATGTTAAGAACGATTGGGTAAATTGTTTTCTGCAGGACAGTTTTCCAAACAGGGCTAATTTCTATTTGCTTTGTGCACTGTGGAAACCAGTGCCTGATGTTGATGCAGTCCCCGTGGGCTTGGCCACAGCTCAGTAGGGTGGCCTCAGGCTCCAGCAAGAAGCTCAGGGCATATGTCTTCTGTTGGGTGCTGCAGGAGTTGTATCTTCCTCCAGAAAAGACAGCTGCCATGCCAGCAGTGCCCTCACCTTCACTGCTAGGGGGCTGCAGTTCTCCAGGGAGCATCACATCCAAGCCAAGACTATGCAGGTCCACAGCACAGCCCTAGCTTGGTTCCAAAAACAAGCCTAGAAAATGTAAAAGTGTCTCTCCTGATCTCACTGCTTATTTTTCCTGAGTTTTTGCAGGCTCTTTGGAGCATGTGCCATCAGCAGCCCAGCACAGAGTCTCTCAGCATAGCAGTCTCTTCAGCTGCTGTGACAAATACTGTGTAAGGATAACCCTCAGCTGGAGGAGTCCTTAGGCAGCTGCAATCCACCAAATTTGCATGTCATGTAGCATCAGAGAGCCTGGGTGCAACAGCACCTGTGCATAAGAGAACAGAGCCTTCCAAAGATGGCCTCCTACTATTTCCAGAAATCACCTACATTTTCTCAAGTTCTTACACGAGGGACTTTGATCCCTTGGGAGATCAAAATTGGGATTTCACCATTTTGGCTTAACCTGTCCCTCATGTAGATCTCATGATCAGCAGATACACACATTCTGCTTTTTCCTCCTAGAATTTTTTTGCTTTCCCAACACAAAACACAGCACAATAAAGTATTAAACCAGAGATTCAAATGACCACATTGTTTCCACATCTTTGCACATCTGAAAATCTGACAGTAAATTTTTCTAAGAGTAAAGATGCCTCTTCTTTGTCCCCCAGCTTCTCCTCTTCAGCCCTTTCATTCTTTCTCTAAAAAAGGTCATTTTTTCATGCAAGCTGTACAAGTAACTGTCTCAGTTGTTTTGATTTTGCATTTCTTAGTTTTCATGATGCTGGCACCTGTGGGAAAAGTTCACTGAGTCTGGATGAGAGACAAGATATCTACCTTGGTGTATTGAAAGAGGGCTGGCTGGAAGCTACATTTTGTTTTCCCTGTTTTTTAAAAATAGAACAAAACCTCACTGGAGACACAAGACTTGAAAATATTACTGCAAGAGCAGGCATAACAGGGATGAAGATATATTCTCTGTTTCCTCACTCATCATAGATCTCCATTGAGCAGGGTAGGAGGAGAGGGAGCAGAGGCAAATATTATCTTTTGGATTATTTCCTCTAGGAAAATAAAGCTTGAGTTTAAATGAGTATTTTTAGAAGTACCCACAAAATGGACACAGCAGGAAGACCAGCTTGGATATCTGAAAATGAATTAAGAGTCTGTTTTCTTTCCTCATTCAAGGAGAGAATAATTTGTAAGTGGCTATTATTATCACTGTGCTGAGCAACTGGTTTCCAGTAGATGGGAAAGTCACATTGGCTGTGGCATCTGCTTCTGTTTCTTTTTTTTTCTCTGAGGTGAGGGAGAGAGTATCCCTAAACTTTCAGACATTAGTTTGTAGCTTCAAGTTATCTCCATGTGCTTTCTTGTTTTCTTACAGGTCACTAGAACAGAGCTGTCCCAAACCCGTGTGTGGCAGTTAAGGGACTTGCATCTGAGGTGCTCATCTGCACCACACCTTACTCCGTGGGCTGCAGGAAGCAGAAGCAGCCCTGAGGAGACATGGTGAGAGATGGATGGAGTCAGGCAGTATAACCTAAAAATCACACACAGTTCTCACTAGATTTTTCTACCCAAAAGACAATTGGGCTAAAACACTAGTGACAAAAATCTGAAAACCTATCCAGTGTTTGCATAAGCACCTGCAAAGGCAAGAGCAAGCAGTTGGAGGACTGCTGGCACTTTCTGATAGACAGGGGTCTCTGTCTCAGAAGCAAATTGTCAGAGTTCATCAGCAGAACACTGTGATCTGGGGCTATGGCTGTGGGGTTGTTGCAGCCTGCATCAAAGGGGAAAGATCAGCAGCTTTTCTCATTACAGCTTTTCTCATTACAGCTGGCAACACTGTCATCAATGGTTCAGCAGTTTGCAAGGCTGGTGTGCCAGACCATACCTCTGTGCCACATTAGCATGCTGATAAAAGCTCAGTGGGAGACTCTGCTGGTGGATGTGTCTCTGTGGAGAACAGCACCTCTCCCATCACCCAGTTTGTGCCTCGGTGGGAGCTGCTGCTTCTTGTAAGAACCTCCCTCAAAATGCTGCAGGTCTCCTGCAAAACCTGCCACTGTGCAATTTGGCAACCATGCTTGAGGTGCCTGCATCCCAGCTTCAGGGATGGTGGAAGAGAACCTTCCCAGCCTTCACCATCACTCAGCAGAAAGGCTGCTGGATCTCACATCCACTCGATGGGAAATCACTTGGGTCTCTCTCCATATCTGGCTTCAGCTCCTCTGTGTTCATTCTCCCCCTTGCATTCATCATCCTTTTTTGGCTTCCCCATTCTTCATGATTCAACACTAGTTTTCTTCTCCTCAGTGCCTGCTTTCCTCACAAGTCTGGCAGCTTTTGTTACCTGCAATATATTTGGCAGCTGACTCAGTACAGACTCATACATTATTTTACTGAAGAAGATTCATCCATCCTCATTTTGAGGGGAAGGTCAGTAGCACAGTACTAGCCAAAATAGTACAGCACCCCATGTGAATACAGCTTGCCTCTGTTTTATCTCAAGATAGAGAGGTAAAGACCATAAGCTCAACACAAAAGAAGCAAGGAAGACTATGGGAGAATTGAGGAAATAATACAATTTATTTGGGAAACCTGTAAAATTGCCTGAAGCACTGAGAATATTTGCTTTCAGGATTTTTGTGGGTCAGATTTCCTCTGTAGAAGCAGTTTTAGCTCTGCCAATTAGTTATAAAAGATGGAAGGAACCTCAGATGAGTTTAACTTTGGCACCTCTGTTTAAAGAAGTTCCCAGAACCATTGCTAGCATGGACAATATAATGTTTGTCTTTATATACCATGGGTGGTTTGTCTTTATATATCTTGGGTGGGTGGAGGGAAGCTTAACATATTCCATGCCATATGACATCAGCTAGGAAAAGGGGACAGAAAGACATTGGCCCAAATGTGACATGTTATGAGCCCTGCTGCCTCTCCAAGGGAAAAAAAAAAAGATGGCAAAACCAAGAAGAACCAACTAAAACCAGACAAGCAGCAAAATATTATGTAGGGGACAAAAAAAAATAAGAAAACAAAAGTGATTCCCTGGAAAATGCCATTTCCAGTTAACTATAGTCATAAACTCAATTTTAAAGGAGGAATGCAGGAAAACATGCATTTTATAGTTTAAGGTTTTGTCCTGTAGAAGCTGGAATAACTTGAACAATAGAGACACCCATCACAATTTCATCACAACATAGCTTTAAGCTGTGGAATTATTAAATCCCAGAATTCAAGCAAGCATTTACTAAATAAAATCCTGTCAAACCTGATTTCCACAGGTGGATTATTCCTTTTTAGGCTACAGCAAGACAGTCAATATTAGCCAAAGTCTTTCAAAAAGGAAGCCCACCTAAAACAACCTTTGCTTCATCATCAGGCCTAATCTTACTGCTCTGAATTATATCTTTGCTGTAACTAAATTCACACCCCAGAGGAGCTCTGCTACACACAGGACAGAACAGTGAGCTACTTATCCCTACCTTAGAGGAACTCCAGGCACTCAGGAAGCTGTTTCACCATCTATAGCAATCTTTCCAGTATAGAAACCTCTACATTTTTGCATATAATAGCTCAGCATTTACCCAGAGCTGTTTGAAGGGACATGACCTTGTCTCTAACAGGAGCTCACCACTTCCCTACAGAAAATAAAGTGGAAGATGAGGCGTTTTTTTCCCTCTGATGTCAGAAGTTGGTCACCTTCCAAACAGCTGGGGGGGTTTCCTCTCACTACCCATACTCACAACTACTATGCCACTATTCACAGCTACTATACATATTCACAACAACAGCAGCTATTTAAGGCAGGGAGTGGAAGCAGGTTCTGAGTAGTAAATTCATTTAGCTGTGACATTTAATTCCACAGATAAATAGATGATTTTTTTTTCTTTTTTTGCTAAGAAAATGCTCACATGCTCCCCTCAACTCTTGCCAGTTTAATTACACCTTCAGTTAGTAGTTGCTCAATCTTGCCAGTTAAATTATTAAGAATAATAGTGGAATAAGTGATGAGCACATGAGATGGAGTGTCCTGGGACTGTAGCTAGGGTTGGGCACAGAGAGATTCCCTGTCTGAGCCTATTCTCACATCTCCACACACACAGCATTTCCTTTCTTCCCTCCCTCTCTGCTCTTGAGCTTTTCCTTGAGATTACTGCTTCCCATGTCTTTCCTGAACAAAGCTTTTGAGTGTCCTTGAGTCTTCCCCAGCAAACTGTCTCTTCATAGGCTGAATAGAAATGCCAGGTCCCAAACACGTGTCAGGGTGAGACCTCAGAAGAACACAGAAAGGGTTGTTTTCAGGGCTAGGGAAGGGTATCAGGTATCTTGAACCTAAAGATAAGGGTTTCATACAAAAAAAAAGAGATGAAAGAAGAAAAAGAGAAACCATTAGAAGAAAATATGCAAAGAAGAAACATCTAATGAATGGGTTAGAAACAGGAATAGTGAAATGAAGCTGATAGCTTCCCTGAGACAAGGGAATGTGGAAAGCAAGAGGGAGAACAGATTTGGCATTACACATGAAATGGCAGAGAGAGAGTGAAATGGCACTTTTAAACACTATCATTAACTATCCTTATTGGAGCTTTCTTTCAGCCACTGAATTTGCACACATGCTTCCCATAATGATCCATATTCCTGGTTATTAACTTTCAGCAAGGTCATCCACATGAAAAGAATTTCTGAACCAGGCAATGAAGTAATTAATTTCTCTGTTAGAGAACTTGTTTAGCCAATAACAGTTCTTAATATTTTAAGACCATTTTCTCCTACTTAGAAGAATATATGGAATATGAGTAGAAAAAACCTTACCCCTCAAGGAAAGCATTGGGATAATTAAGGCACTTCTCATATGCTGATACAATATTAAAAACCAAATTAATTACAAAAGGTGTGTTTCTGCTGTTTTCAGGCAAAGCACTATGTAAAGTAATTGAAAATTATTGCAGAGAGATGCACTACATGGCAAGCAAACCAAAAGCATGTTGGTGATTATGGTATATAAAATCCACAACTGGTGGAGGTCCACAGCTAGCACTCTGTGATCTCTTTGCACAACTCTGTGAGATCAATGTGCTTATGACAAGATCTTGGCACTCACAACAGGATCTCTGCTTTCCCCATAGGGTACCACCACTGCCTGCTCCCCAGCTGGTCATTCCCCTTCCCCCTCCATACACATTTCCATACTGCTGGTTTTTGATACCCCCCCACGGCCTTGGGACTTCCTCTGTAGCAAAAATAAGATATAAAGGCATATTAACCTCACTATAATGAGTGATGCATCAGCCCTTTACTTCTGTCTGCTGCCAATGGCTCTCCATCTGATCAGAAATAGGCAATAAAATGGATATACATATCTCTGGTGAGCAAAGGGAGGATTCTCAGCACGAGCTCTTCTTTGTTAGTATTACGTATTGCTGCTGCTGGAGCTCTCCACACAGAGCATTCTTTTGTAGGAGCTGAATTTCACAAAAGCACAATGTCCTTTTTTTAAAAGGGAAAATACAAACTGGAGAGAAGTTGTCAACAAGGTACAGAGAGTCCTCCATGTTTATTGACTATCTTGGGGACTGAATGCTGGCAGTAATTCGCACCAAGTTGTTCACCAGTTTCTGATCTTTGGCTCAGTATTTTGCTTTACTGGAAAATGATGGAGGAAGAGAGTGGGAATTGTGCCAGTCCAGGATTTCAAACTTGAAATGGAGGAAACCTGAGAATACTGCTCAACTTCTGTCTGCATTAATGCATTTATTGCAAAATCCAGAGGGACTAGCACAGACCCCAGCAGTGTGTTGGCTGGAAGTACAAAACCATATTATCCTCATATACATTGCTCAGATCAATAGTTTCTCAAAGGTGGAATCATTCTCAAGGCCATACATAGGAGGTGGGTACTAAGAAAATTGGGTTGTATTAAATATAAGAATTTTTTTTTAAGGAAGGTTCCAACAATTAGTGTTTTCTTAACATTTCAAATGGGGAAGATAAGTGATTAGGTTGCAAAATCACCTGACATGCCAAAGCTGTGCATACTTTGTCAGCAGGCTAAGCAGCACAGGGAAGTCCAGCATGGCCAAATTATAAAGCAAGTGTCCAAATCCTCAGGCATTGCAGTAAGAATTGCCTCGTGGATGGAGACCAGGAAAGCAGAGCACCAAGCAGTCCATGGGAAAAAAATAGCAGTTAACAAAGCCAGTGACTATTTTGTCTATTTTCTTGGGAAGTTGCAGTCATTGCAATCACTGTGATTATAAACAATAAATGGAAAATAATTTCATTACTACTGATCAAGATTCTGTGTTCTCAGTCAGCTGCCTGTTGGATCTGATAGTCATCTAACCTAAGCAACAGATTCAGGGATCCCAGCCTCTGCCAGATCAGCAGAATGAGGAAGATACACTCTGGTGGCTTGAAAGCAAAGTACATCTCTTTGCTGAGAAAGAAAGGGGGAAAAAATGATTACAAACTCACTTCCTTTGTACTTTTCAGCAGGAAGAGTCTCAGAGGAAAAGAGTTTTCTTTGAGAAATCATCTAAACCAATTCTTTGCACATTTGTATTGTTGGTTTTGCTGATAAATGATCTCTGGATCTTATGTTCTTGTTTGTTTGTGGGGTTTTTTTTGAAATGATGTAATTGTTTGCAATTGTTTGGGTTGAGTAAAAAATTTCTGGGGACAAATGCTGCTGTTACTGTCTCCCTGAGACACATAAATAACCCCACTGCAGAGAATGCCTTTTCTGTTAGGGCAACACACAAACGATTGAGTCTGGTCCCTCATGGCCATATGTCCACTGAATGTTTAGATATACAGTACCTTTTCAGCAGATTACTTGGTCAAAACAGAAACCCAGCTAGGTTAATGGACACTGCAAAGGACAATTTGTATTATTCCCTAACATGTGACACAGCAAAGAATGAAACGGGCTGATCATCTACCTCAAATCTGATTGGTATCTAGCAGCAGTTTCACAGATATATGGTCTATGTTAATTAATTACACACATCCACATGGCCAGGGTTTTACAGCATTGTACTAAATTCTGCCTTGAATTATACCTCACTGACTTCAACAGAATTTCCCATGAATACATATAGAGTAGGCAAAACTAGATCCATCACAGCTGCATAGATTATTTCATTCTCATTCCTTCCACTGATTTTCCTTCCATTTGACACCATCCTTAAAGTCTTTGTCAGGCTAAGAGTTAGGGAAATTATTTGGAAGCAATTTGCATTTACTGATGCCTATTCACTGTGTAAATTTCACAGTACAGTCATGTAAAGTAAAAGAAGAATTTCTGTCATCTCGAAATACCCATTGGCAAGTAAGCTCTGAAGATAGAGATATCTTTATCACTTTTGTGCTTCCACAACTTCTTAAAACTTCTATGAACCACACAAACTTCTCTTCTGAGCAATTAATATTCACTTATACACCACATCAGTTGTTTTTTCCTTTGCACTTTGTGTCTGCTTTTGACATATAGCTTGTTATGACACTACAAATTCAAGACAGTTATACTTTGGAACTCATTGGAATGCCTCAGGACCTATTAGTTATAAGGTTTTTTAGTTACAGAAATAAAATGTCAACTAACTGAAAAGACTTGGGCATACAAAGCAACATAGCCATCTGTAATTAAGAACTGTAAAAAGATCTCTGCTGTCCTGTTAGGGTAAAATGATTGGTATAACTATGATTTCAAATAATTCACACCAGAAAAAGAAGTGCATAAATATACACAAAGCCAGTGCATTATTTCTCCAGATACATATAATGGCATTGAATAATTAATTACAATTATATCTCATAACTCTTGTTCTTTTTTCTTTATACTTAATCTTTTTGCAGAACCAAAACTAGCAACTGTTGGTGAGTGTGACAGATAAACAGGCTGAATCTGTACCTGGTGCTGGCTCAGGAGAACACTGCCCTGGTGCTGTGGCTGTTTCCATGGGCCTGGAGTGAAAGGACGAGGGGTGATGGATTTAAATTAGAGAAGAGGAGATTGAGACTGGATGTCAGGAAGAAGTTGTTTCCCTTGAGGATGGTGGATCAGTGGCACAGGCTCCCCAGGGAGGTGGTTGAGGCCCCATCCCTGGAGCTCTTCCAGGTGAGGTTGGCCAAGGCTCTGAGCAGCCTGGGCTAGTTGAGGGTGTCCCTGCTCCCTGCAAGGGGCTGCACTAGATGCCTTTTGGAGCTCCCTTCTGGCCCTAAACATTCTGTGATTCTGTGATTCTATGACGATCAGCAGCGCAGATGCTCCTGCCCTGCCCTCTCTTCTCCGGGCTGCCCCTCAGCAGCTCCTCCGGCTCCACAGCGTGCCCTGTGCCCCTGCCCGCACCGCCCATGGCAGCGCCCTTCCCGCCCTGGGGACACCGAACAGGCCGCGGGAGTTCACAGACAGCCTCCAAAGGGCCGAGTAAAACCGAGAAGGAAAGCTGTCAGCAGGGGAGCCCAGCAGGCTCAGGGCATTCTCTGGCAGTTGCCTGAGGTCTCCAGCCGGGTCTGTCGGGGCTACGCTGCAAACCGCAGCCGCCTGAGGGAGCTGGGGGGAGCTGCGGGCAGTGCGACAGGCTCTGGCCATCCCCGACAGCCTCTGGCCATCCCCGACAGGCTCTGGCCATCCCCGACAACCTCTGGCCATCTCCGACACCCCGCGGCTCCCCGACTGTCTCTGGGAGGCTCCCATGGCCTCCCCCGGGGCTCTGGGGCTGCCGGCCGGTCGATGGCAGCAGCTCTCCTCGGCTTCCCCAGCGCTCAGGGCAGCGAAGCCTCCCGCCCCTCAGAGCTGGGCTGCTGGGGGGGGCAGAGCTGGCGGCTGGGCAGCCACGGGTGTTCTTTATCTTTGGGTAAAACTATTAGTACATATAACAAGGTGACTGTTGTGGAAATTGTTGACGTAGTTAGTCTGGGAACTTTTAATCAACAATTCCCTCTTTGAGATGTGTCTCTGAGGGTGCCAGAGCCTGGCAGGGGCTGCCCA
>WYEA01023152.1:41262-54220 GCA_033558465.1 Alcedo atthis | reverse complement strand
AAGCTGCTGAAGGGAGTGGAGCATCTCCCTGCTGAGGAGAGGCTGAGAGAGCTGGGGCTCTTTAGCCTGGAGAAGAGCAGACTGAGGGGGGACTTCATCAATGTCTATCAATATGTTCAGTGCAGTGTAGGGAGGATGGAGCCAGACTTTTCTCAATGTCATCCAGTGACAGGGCAAGAGGCAATGGGAGCAAGTTGGAGCACAAGAGGTTTAGGGTAAACCCATAATTACATAATTTCTGTATTTGTAACATGAATAGAGACACAGTGATCTCATAAATATTTTATGAAAATAAAGTTACATTGATTGTATAAATATGGTTTTGGAACTCTTTTTGTCTTGTAAATCATCTTCTTTGTCCAAAGACCTCTATCAGATTCCAAGGAAAAAATAATAAATAAACTCACCACAAGATGTTATTTTCCTCTACACAAAATAACTGTTTTTTTCTGGGACAAAAGTAATTTAAAATTATTTATGTTAAAAAATGGTAAATAGTATTCTGAACTTCAAAAAGAAATGCTTTACTGTTTTTTTCTAGGAAACCCTGTATTTCTGATACTAAGGGCTACAGACCTTCTTTGATATGACTGGAACCATTTATATATTTGTCATTTTAGTCTCTATAGAAATAGCTGTTATTCCACCACATTTAATATGAATTGCATGGCTTACTATATTGCTTAGTGATGAACATAGTCACCGGACACTTAAATATAAATTATACCAATTTCAGGTTAGTTTGAATCAGATTCTACATTTTTCCAATGTGATTGCTTTTTTTCCCCAGTGAAGAAAAGCATATAATTTTAAATTATGCATAAATTCCATCATGCTTTAGAGGTTCCCTGTCTTCTTTAAAAGTTATGGTTTTCTTTCCTTTGCACAAGCAGAAGTGCCTCTGAGCTGCATGTGATTTCATGGATGGTGTAACATTAATTTCACAACATGGACAGGGACATAACTTTGAATTATTCTTAAATTTCAGCTAACTGTGCGAAAAAATTGGTTCCTAATTGATATAACTTCAAATTCCATCAAACTGTTGTCTAAATACAATAGCATTTAGTAACAGTTGTACCAGATGCAGATACATCCTAGATTGAGTTAGGCACTGTATTATTGTTATGTCTACATGACATTGAAGTGTTATCCAGAAAGAAATTCCAAGATACATAAAACGTCAGCTGAAGTTCACAAAAGTCAATATAAAAACTCCCTTGGAATATACACATCCTATGTATTCTGCCATACATGGGTGTAAGAACCTGGCTACTGTCTCAGATCTTGTGAGATGAAAAAATCTGGAAAGATTTGTTTGGAAGAGGAAAAGTGTTGATTGCTTGTCATTGCTTTGTCTTCTTGCAGATAGGCTTTAACAAAAGGAACAGCTAGGTCCTGTCTAGGCAGGACCCTGCCTTTCTTTAAGTGTTTCTTCTGCTTGTGTTATAGGGGAAATTATGTCAGGTGACACTCTGCCCTGGCTCATGAGGGCTCATGCAAATCAACACCACTTTCTGTGGAAGCTTGGAATGACACCCAGGTATCTCAAAGGTATAAAAGAGACAGGAAAATGCTGATTGGTGTGCACCCACCAATGAAGAACTGAACATTTGGACCAATCCAGTGAGTTGTCATTGGATCTATGGGTGTTGATAACCTTTTATATTTATCTCTCTCAATCCCTATATCTTTTCCTCTTTTCTAATGTCTGTCTTCCTTTTCCTCTCTAAAGTTGGCTGTGCCATAAATCTATCTCCTACAAAACATATTTATCCATACCATATATTTATCCATTATTTCATTAGGGAGAACTAATAAATTGGTTTGTTATTGTTCCTTGCAGTCATTGTTGTGACTCTGCCCATCACAATAGCCCAGCTGTGCAGGGACAGCCACTTTCAGGGGATTGCAAAGATTCACCTCCCTTATTGTCCACTGAGTGGGACGAGACAATTGGATACTCTAAAGAATGAGGCAAGGAAATTTCTGGCAAATAAAAGAACAGTGCATGTCAGAACAATTAATTTGTATTCTTTCACTTTATTTGCAAAGAAAGATAAATAGTACACCATATTTCTTCTTATCAGTTCATTCCTAATCCACAGTTGTTTCACAATTTCTTACACAGTAGGAGTCTGAATACAGAAGAAGAAATGGAGGCTATAACTTAGCAAACTTTTATTTTGGATTGAGAAGAAGAAACTATAAGTTAGTGCAGAGACTGTGCTTCATTTTCTTCATACTAGAATATAAGAGAGCACCTCTACCAGACCAGAGAAGCACAGGGGTACAAAGTCACATGGAAGCTCTAATTAAGATTTCAGGGGACACCCTGTCTGGGTTCCTTTGAGGGCTGTTCCAGAAGAACCAACGTCACCATGCTCCATGCATGAAACAAACCCTTCAAGAGGAGTCAATGAGACAGCAACTTTGGGACTGAGGAGGGTTTCTGCCTAGGGATATAGGATACAGTATGAGATGCAAAAGAATGTTTTGGGATTACCCAGACTGCTTACAGCTGGAAACAAGGGCAGAGAAGAGGAGGGATGTACATAAACAAGCATGAAAATACAGAGGCATAAGTGAAAGAGCTTGTTATGTGTAGTTTGCTGATCAGTACACTTACCTGACCATGCAATCTGCCCTATTGTCTTATTAAATTCCATTATTTATAACTCTCCTGGCTGAGAGACTATTCTGTGTGCATGTGTGTGTATACACGTGTGGGTGCATGACTGCTGCTTTGGGTTTTGTATGTCCAGGTGCCAGCAACTCAGGAGAATGTGATTCATAGACCAGCTACTGTGCAGTGTCTCAGCCCATCTACTGGAGCAATCCACATTATATATACATATTTTTTTCTCACCAGTGTACCAGCCAGAGAAGGGATCAGGATGTGGCCACTGGCGCTGTCTGTGTTCATTTGAGTGTTCCGTATGTTTCTCTGTTCTTTATGTGCAGCCAGGATATTTATCTGTATATCCACAGTGTATATTTGTGCTCTGTATGCATGTGGCTACTGGTAACACATACTCAGCCTTTCTACAGTTTGCACCTGGATGCAGAGAGCTGCAGTATTCTCACCTCTCTAGAGCTGCTGGATTCAGTCCCCTTCACAGACACCAGAATCCAGACTGACTCAGAAGCAACAAAGAATGAACAGCAAGTGAATTTCTTTCATGCATTTATGAAACTTTACTCACCTTTCTTGTTTAAATCTAAACTGTAGCAGAGTTTTTACCATCCTGCCATTTTTTATTGTGCTTTCAGGCCACCTGTTATGGAGTTGCCATGACTCAAGGTCTTTTCAATTAATTCTGTAATACCAGACATCTGGGAAGGTCCTCCAGCATTAAATAGCAATATAATTAATTTATATTAGTAGATGCAATGGTATTACAACACACAGAATAACACTCCTATTTTGTAGTCCATCATCTCCTCAACACCAAAAGCTAAGCTTTTACTGTAATAGTTATTTACAGGTTTTCTTCCAGAATATTAGAATCATATTCAACCCAAATGGTAATGACTACACATTAGCTATGAAGGAACAAAATCTTGAAGGTATTATAGCAAATCAGCTGTAGTGTTACTGATTGTTATGAAAATGAAGATAGAAGATGTTACTAGGCATGTCTGAGTCATTTAGCATCCTGAAGCTTAATCAGTAATGTCAGATCTAGAAAGTCAGAAGGCTAGAATATCAGGAGGAGAGGAAGGAATGTTTATTGTGATATTGTCCACCTAAATGACTTTCTGCTTGTAAATATTGCAGCAACACTGGTTCTGATGGTGATTGTACTCTGAAATAGCTTTGAACAGTTATAGCATTAAAGCATAGCACAGTAAACAAGGAAAAAAATTTCAAGTATGTTAGAAAAATATCTGCAGTCTCATGACTGTGTGTCTGTGTTGCAGAATTTTTTGTGAAGGCACACAATGCTTTGGAGGTGATACACATCACACCAATGGAGACTACCATGCTATCTTCACAGAATTGCTAAACTGCAGAACTTTGAAGGTTCTTCCAAGATTACATAGTACAACACCTCTGCTCAAAGAAGGATCAACTACAACAGGTCACCCAGGACTTTAACCAGTTGGGTTTTGAATATCTCCAAGGATGTAGACACCATAACTTCTCAGAGCAACTTTCAGTGGCTGACCACTGTCAAATGAGAAAGTTTTTTCTAATGTTTAAGTGAAATTAGCACTATTTCAAGTTATGCCTCTTGTCAGGTCACTCAACACCACTGAAGAGAGTCTGGCTTCATTCTTTACTCTCCACATCAGGTCTTTATACACTTTGCTAAGATTCTTCTGAGCTTTCTATTCTTACGACTGAACAGCTGCAGCTCTCTCAGCCTCCCCTTACATGATGGATGTTCTAGGCTCATTGACCTTTGCTGTACTCTCTCCTGTATGTCCATGTCTCCCTTGTACTGGGTAGTCAAAAACCGGACTCAACACTCTAGATGTGGTCTCATCAGTGTTGCATAGAAGGGAAGGATCACTCCCTTTAACCTGATGGCACTATTTTCTTATCAGCTTGTATATGGTCAGTTTATTTAAGTGTTCCCTGTCTTCATTCCACTTGAACAAGGGAATAACTTGTGTCACATGAAGTGTATGGATTTGACATTTGCCTGACAGAGTCCCTGCAACGACTTTCACTACAACAGTTTTGCAAAGGCAAAAATAAGTGGTATATTTGACAGATGTAACAGATTCAGAATTGCCATTTATAAATACACTTGCTGTGTTAGCTCTAAATATTCTCTGTAAAATAACATAGATGCAATTTCTTACCAAAAGAGGAGTCCCTGCTAATTGGGAAAGAATGGGTCAGACCCACCAATTCACCTGGCAGCCAATGGACTATCTCATCTCAACAAGATGTTGTCTGGGGATCGGATTTATACTCTTGACAAGGTGGGACTGAGTCATGAATCATGTGCTGATTGATTGGCTTCTAATAGCACTTGCTGTCTTTTCAATCCAAAGGATCCAGCATTCAGTACAAAGGTGAGGTTCTTCCAGATTCACTGAAGCAACATCAGGCTATGAAATCTTTGCTTCACCTCAGATATCACTCAGTTGCTATGTTTGCCAGACCTTGTCTGAGTGTTCTACTACAAACCCCCACACCCATCCTGTGCTTTGGCCAGATAAGCAGGTTGTTCAGCTCCCCACCATTACTCAAGCCCAGTGCAAGATAAGCACATTTCTTAACTTCCTATTTTTACTCAAGCCCAGACACAGCTCTTCTGTGCCAACTCATGTTCACTCTGTATTTCAACACAGTAAACCTGCCAATATTCCTGTCTTGCACCAGACCTTCTCACTGATATCAAGAGCCTGGGAGGCAAACTTTAGTAGTAAATGTGAGAAAGGGCATTGATTACCTTGGACTTGTCCATGCTCTTTTTACAAGGTACTCTGACACAGTACCAAGTTCATATTTTTCCTATTCTTCCTTTTGTTGTTGATATTCCTATGGAAGTCCTCCTTGTTACCTTTACTTTTCCTCAGATTAAACTACTGGTGGACATTGTCCTTCTTATCCTCATCTCTATGTGACCAGACACTGTCCTTAATTGCTACTGAGTCACCTGAACTTTCTTCCCTTTCTTATACACATATTTTTATGTTTTTGTTTTGTCAGAAGCATCTCATTCATTCATTCATTCATTCATTCATTCATTCAGACCTCTGTTTGCCTTTGTGTGCTGGTTTGAATGAGAACAGAACAATTTCTGTTTAGTGATTTTACTTTTTAGCTCAGTTCTTAATAACTTCAATTTCTGAAGTCAACAACACTTCACAGGCAGTGTCTGCTTCTATCATTGATAGCATCCCAGATTTTTCAGATCAAGGATTGGTGTGCAGACCAAGACCACTGCTGGATCTTGTGTACCACATTGGGAGATAAAGTAAAAGGAAGCACCTGCAGAGAGAAACAAACAGGAGAGATAACCCTAAACTGACTAATGAGCTATTCCAGCCCACATATATAATATTTTCTATAAAGATGAGTAATCACAAGGGTCAAGCCTCTGCTTTGCTCAGCTTGGTTCAGCTCTTCCAGCTTCTTTATCTTTTTTTTCAGTGGCCAGTACCTGGGGGGACTCTGTTATGCCTTCAATCCTGATCTGTGTGTTCCCGAATCTGGCACCAGAATCCATCTCCTGAACACAGCTCCCATCCACTGCAGGACCCAGTCTGGGACTTGCTTGGTGTCTGCTCCACAGCATCAGTGGTGACAGTGATGCAATTACCATCAGGGTGGGTTGGGTTCAATACTGGTTTTGTATACAGTTGTATATATTTCATTTTTGTTATTATCACTTTCATCCTCATTAATGCTGTTCTATTTTCCTTTTCTAACCAATAAGTCTATTCCGTTTCTCTTCCCCTGTGGGGAGTGAGAGTTGTTAACAAAGAGCATCTGTTATAGGTCTAACAGGCTGCCCCGACCCTAAACTGTGACTCTTAGCTTTGTTTCCTGTGTTTCAGAACTGTTCATTATTGAGCTTGGAGAAGATGATCCTTTAAAATCAAACTGCTTTTCTTGGACTTGTCTCCATGACTGTATCTCATGGGACTCTTCCAAGTTGATCCCTGAACAGATCCAAGTCTGATCTCCTGAAAATCAGGGTCATAACACCGCTATTTATATCTTTGCTTTTTCTCAGGGTCCCCAACACCACATCTCATGTTCTAAGAACTGGCCAATATTCAGGTAGAGGGGTGTTCTTAAGTGTCAGGCAATCTCATCTGCCTTATAAGTTAGCATTTGAGATTCTGTAAGATGAAAAACCCCTGAATTTTCCTATTCAAACCATTCTGGACAACTTTCTGGGATGGTTATGATGATTTCTATTTCAATATTGAGGAGTGATAGATAAAAGTAGAACTCAGAATGTGCATGGGCATAGACTAGGTATTGACACGGTAACTAATAAAAATATTAGCTGGAATGCATTACAAAGTCTATTGTTGAGAAAGACCACTTGAGGAGTTCCACTTCTGACACCATGTAGCATTTTAATTTCTCTGTCCATTATTTTAATTTACTCCATAATCCCTTTTATAATCTTATTCACCAGTTCAAGTGAGTATTTCCCACATAGCTTGATGTAGTCATTTGTATGTGATGTTACAGTCTGTCTCATATGGGAAGGAAGATGACATTATTATGGTAGCCTTTTATGTCCTTAAATTCTTTGAATGTCTGATTTTACTCAAAATCTGAATTTGTGTTGTCACCTAGGAATATTCTGTTTTTCCAGAATATAGTAATATTAACCTAAATCTCATTAAAATGACTGCAAAGATGCCAGCTGCCCTCAGGCCTCTACTGAACAATGAAATTCTAGAATGCAAAGCTCCTAAAACCATGTAAATTAAAAACTTAGGATATAATGACTTAAATTCTCATTAAACCTTTGTAGAAATACTGTTGTCGAGCATATAAAAAAATCAACCAGTCTTAAAATATGCCCACTAGTAAGTGTTCATAGCTCTATCAAAGAAAAATTAAAATATAATCAAAATAGTATTTATATATCTCAAATGTCGTTTGCAGAGTTGTAGTAGACGTGCATTATTCATATTTTTATCAGTATTTGTATAAAATTATGTCCCCCACTCTAAATTAGAAAAGAGTACAGTCAAGATTGCCGTATTTGAATAGATGGTTGAAAGGTCTATAAAATCTCCATTTACCTCTTTTCATTCTAGCAAGCATAGCATTTTATAAGGAAATGGGGTAGATGATCCACATAAGAAGTAACCTAGTTCTAAAAGAATAAAACAAAAGACATATAGCAGTCTTCATGGTCCATCTACAGAGCTAGAGGTACATTATCCCTTTCTCTTTCATTTTTATATTTATACATATTTATATTTATACATTTATATATATATACATACATTTTTGGAAGCAAACTGGGTCTTATAATTGCTGTTTCTTCTCTAGAAATAATACTTCTCTGAAGCATGTGGTCATTGATTTTGTAAAATCATTTTTATGGAGTCTTGTTCTATACAATGCTAAACAGCAATGAATTCCATTAATTATGCTTTCATAAATACAGTGACATAATTGATCATAATGGTTAATGGTTATTGGAATTAATTGTGATTTAACAAAAATAAATAAAACATTAGATGATTCCATAATAAATGTATGTGGGATTTTATATTTATGTACTTAAAAAATTACAAGTGTTATCCACCTGTAGCAGCAGGTCATTCTCAGAGTGGGAAGCACATGGCTAAATTTCATTTTAATATATACAGTAACAAAGATTTCTAAAAATCACACAAATTTGATGTTTGGTGCCTATTCTTATATTGTGTAAAAACATAACATAAAAGTCCAATCACATATGTTACACAAGTGCTGACAAGGGCTTAACATATGTATAGAATAAAATTGTGTGTGTATATATATATATATATATATATTTACTTTATAAAAGAGTTTGTTTATAGTTTCTTATGCCCTGTTCATATATCTTCCAAGGAGATGAGGTGGCAGAAGTGGCAGGCTGAAACTGTGACTTTCTATGGCAGTATTGACTGAAATTTTTACTCCAAGAGAAAGTTTCAAATATTCATTTTATAAGCTGATTTCCAAACTCTGAATGAAGAGCTATTGAGTTACCTAAGTTTAATAAAAATTATATGAAGCATAAAGGTTGAGGATGACATTATCTTTGCAACATTGTATTGATCTGAGCTTACAGAGATAAGCTATAATGTTATTTATTAAAGATTTAATAAACCACTATCTACAATGGGGCTGTGAATATCTAGAATGAAAAAAAGTTCCTGCTGAGTCAGAACAAAAATTTGCTTTTCTAAACAAATAGGTAAGTAAACAAGCAAATAGAGAAAGAAAAACCTTTTCTAAATCATGAAATGATACATCCTTTGAGAAGTTTTCAAATTTCATCCTGACAATGACTTTCACACAATGTGTTTCATTCATAGAATGAAATAGAATGAAATATTAGAAATGTACCAGCTATTGATGGTTCTTCACATTTTAAAGTGCTAAGAACTAAGGATAGGATCTTTCAAAAATCTTTTCTAATAGTTTCCATTGGTTTAAGACAGATATGGACAACTTACCTACATGGATTTGCTCCTCTTTCCATAATTTCTCCCACTGACATTAAAATAATTATAAAGTACAATAATTTATGATGTAAGACTTTATATAATCAGATCTATTTATGCAGTGTAATAAATATATCTAAATATATGAAAAGACAAAAACTCCAGCACTAAACTTGAATCTAAAGTTCCACTATGAAAGAAAAGGTAGCCTGTCCGAATTTATTTTCTTTGTTAGCTAAATAAGTAAAGTCTTTCTCAATTGATTCAACACACCAGTAAATACAAGTATACTAAACTTTTAAGCCTATGGCATAAAAGAGGTTGATGTGGCAACCACCACATCTGGGTTTTTCTGAGTCCTTAGTGTGACCAACCACTCAGATGCAAATAATGCCCAACCTTGAGGCACCAGAGGCCCCAAAGACCTAGAGGAAAATTCAGAACAAGGAAGACATACTCTTGGAGGAGGATCAGATTAGACAATACTTAAGAAAATTAAACTTTTCTAAGTCCATTGACCCTGGTGTGATGCACCTTCAAGTGATAAGGGGATGTCTGATGTCATTGTGAGGCCACTCTAGAGTACCTTTGAAAGGTCATGGTAGTTGGAAAAGGTGCCTGAGGACTGGAGGAATGTGAATAAATGTCTTCTAGATGAGCAAGTAGGAAAATATGAGAAACAACGGGCTGGTCACACTCAACCTTGATTCCTGGTTTGGTGATGGAGCAACTAATCCTAAAAACTCTTTCCATGCATATGAATAACAAGAAAGTCATCAGCAGTCAGCATAGATTCACTAAGAAGTCATGCTTTACCAACCTGATAAACTTCTGTGATGAAGTGACTGGCTTGGTAGATGAGGACAGATCCATCAATATTGTTTACCTGGGCTTCAGGAAGGCATTGGACACTGTCTCCCATAACATATTCATAGGCAAGTTGTTGATGCATAGGCTGGTTGAGCAGACAGTGATGTGGACAGAAAAGTGGCTGGATGGCTAGGACCAGAGGTTGGCAATCAGAGCCATGAAGTCTAGTTGGTAGCCAGCAACTAGAGATGTTCCCCAGGGGTCTTTACTGGATTCAGTCATGTTCACTGTCTTCATTAATGACTTGGACAATGAGTCAGAGTCCTTTGCAGAGGCCACAAAGCTTGGGAGAGTGTCTGATTTGGTAGAGGACTGTGCTGCCATCCAGAGTGAGCTCAACAGGCTGGAGAAATGGGCCAAACTCATGAAGTTTAATAAGGAGAAATGTAAAATCCTGCAAATGGGTAGGAACAACTCCATGCACAAATATATGCTGTGGACCACCTGACTGGGAAGTAGCTCAGCAGAAAAGGATCTGGAACGTTCTGGGATCTGTCCAGAAGAGAGCTACCAAGCTAGTGAGGGACTTACAGAACAAGTAATATGAGGAGAGGCTGAGGGGGTTCATGGGTGACTTAGTCGAGGTGATCCTGCTCTGGCAGGGGGGTTGGACTAGATGATCTTTGAAGGTCCCTTCCAACCCCTAACATTCTATGATTCTCTGATTCTAAGGGACTGGAGCATTTCTCCGACCTCCAGAGGATGACCTCAATTATTCACTGATTTTGTAATTCTGCAATTCTGTGATTGCTTGATGATAAGCTTACCTATAAATAAGGAAGATTAAATATGGAAATGTTATAAAGAATAATAATAAAAAAAATCAGCACATCTACATTCAATCTTATTTTACCTTTTGAGAGAAAAAAATGAAGGCTGAGAATAAATAGAATTGAACTAAATTGTATATATTCTCCTACACTAGTCTCTAAAGTAGTAATTTCTTTCTATTAATTGAAATTTTTCTTCCAGGGCCAGTATTTTATTATTGGTAAGTACTTGAGAGAAAAAAATGCATCATATTTTGAAGAATTTTTTTGCAAGCATGACTTCTTTTAACATTCTCAAACCTCAGTCATCCTTTCACGTTTAACAGTGCATTTTACCTCATTTATCTATCCACTATCCACTGACTCTTGCATGACATGAAATTGAATAAATAAACCTTTTTTTTTTCTTTAACTTCACACTTTCCATTTCTTCCTCCAAACACAGTACTTATGATTATGTGATGAGATTGAACTTCATGTAGTTCCATTTACTATTGTTAGGGATGCCAGACTTCTTTTTCCCCATTTTTTTGCTTATATCTCATTAAAAAAATTATATTTACCACAGTTTGTAGTTGAAAATTCTGGACAGACCCTAATATATATAAAAATATAGCTTGATTTTATGTACTCTGTAAGTATCTTTTCTTATTTTTTTTTCCTATTGGATATGATACAATTATCAGACAATATGCAGTTTCATAACAAATGGAATCAACTTCTCAAGTTAAGCATTATTTAATATTATATTATCTCTGTACACTCCTGAGACTTATCAATTCTTTTTTCTTCCAGCAAAGAATAGCTAATGATATAAAATTTATAAAGCTTGAAAATATTGTGCACTTCTAAATGTTACTTTTGGCCTCCAGGAGAAATGGAAAAGGTCATGTGACCTTCTTATTATTCAGCATTATGCTTTGTTCACGTAGTTTCATTAACCTTTACTTTCTTTGCTAATAAATGAAATATATATATTCAGACCTTTTTTGATCAATATTTGGCTATAAGATCATTTTTCATATTTCTACTGGGAAGTGGATTACAGCTTGCAAAGAACATTATAGTGATTTATAATGTCAAGACATGGCAGAGTGAATAATATATGAGAAAGTTTTCCATTTTGTGCCCATTGTGACATTTCAAAAATCAAAGCAGGAGTATCCTATAGGCATAAAATTGACTTCTGGAATTCAGATCTCTAGAATGGTCTGTCTGTTTCCTTTTCTTATTTCTAAAAATCAAGGCTCTGTACTGTTGTCATTCATTATTCCTTTAATGCAGTAAATTAACTTTGACACAGTTCATGCCTCTGTTCTCCTAACAATGCTTAAATTTATATCATTTCAGACATTCCTTACTTAATTGCTCTACTTCATCTGAACATAGGCTAAATGGTTCTTTATTAAAACATTGTGATCATTTATGGTTGAAACGCAACAAACAGAGAGGTTGCCAGGATTTAAAAATATCATTTGCAACTTACATAGATGAATCCTGATTCTTTTGATTCATGTGCTGGATTTGCCTGTAATTAGTTTACTTCTACAAATGAGTTTTGGATACAAACTCAATAAAACCACTATTACAAGCATTCTGTAATAGGTCTTCAAACTTTGTCTTTTACTTTCCTTGAAACTTGTAACAATACCTTGACATGTAAGTAATGGGATAGTCAATGTCACTTGACAGTGAGTAGAGAGTTTGTGACAGCTGTCAGAATTCCTTAAGTAGAGGTGGTAGTGCTTTACATCTGCTGCACACAGATCTGTAGCTGTGTAACATTTAGGTCTACTGTGAGGTCCTGTCAGATTAATTAATTTTAAGCAAGGGAGTGGCAATTCCACAACTCAAATAATTTTCCTCAGCTTTTCTGTCACATTTGTTTTTAAAAAAATATTTCATCTTGTGATTTGTAGGAGTCCCTCTCCGAAACCTCCACCTTCTAAGAAGTTCTTCACATCAAAGTTAAACTTATCCTTACTACCCACGTCTGCTTCATGCTGAGATGATCTTATAACCAATGTTCAACAAATAAGATGAAAAAATATTAAAGCACTAAAGGAATAAGGAGAAAGATGTTGGCATTCTAGTTCTCAAAAGAAAAGGCAACACAGAAGGCAAGATAGATAGATAGATAGATAGATAGATAGATAGATAGATAGATAGATAGATAGATAGAT